>JAYMSP010003204.1:0-20687 GCA_036897095.1 Plantago elongata
TAGGCAAGCAAGCTGATCTTTTCACTAATCTTCTTTAATAGATGAAAACATGAAATCAGTAAGTAAATAATAGTGATTGGGATAGGTGTAAACTCTCTGTAAATATCATTTACTTTTTCCGTCCCAACAAATATATTTATTATTATTTTTAAATATTCCATCGAATTTCATACATTATTAAATTTAATAAGGAATCAGTGGAGTAGTTTTCTGTAAAGAAAATAATATTAAGATGTTATGCTGTTTATATGACTAGGCAAGCAAGCTGATCTTTTCACTAATCTTCTTTAATAGATGAAAACATGAAAACAGCAAGTAAATAATAGTGACTGGAATAGGTGTCAACTCTCAGTATATATCACTTAATTTCTCCGTTCCAATAAATAATATTCCATCAAACTTTATATATTATTAAAAAATTAAATTATATATCACTAATAAATAATAAACAATTTATATATTTTATTATTAAAAGTATAATTTTTTTTATATTTATTTTTTATTATTACTTTAACTTTTAACTTTTGCACCGGGAGTACTAATTATGGCAAGAAGTGGTCCTTGATGTGTTTTCATCATGATAAAATAGTTTTATTGTGCAAGTTAAGGTGAAGCTGACTTAGTTTGGTTGTACCTATCCTTTAAAGCTAAGCATTGTATTATCAAATACTGATCTTTCTATAGTGGATGGACATAGTGATTGCAATTTGCGGTGATGTTGAGGTTTAGATCTATATAGCTTGTGCTAAGGACATGTGTTTCTTGAATTATTTATACTAGTACACTTTCGGTAAATGATATTATTTTGTTGTTTTCTTGTTGATTGATTAGCTTTACAGATGGGGTCGTACATAAATTTCAATAACTTTGAGGACACAGCCAATCCAGAGGCTAGTAGTGTGCAGCAAAATTTCACTTTTCCGCTTGTTCGGCAATCTTCTGTGTTTTCCTTAACGTTCGATGAGTTTCAGAATACTTTGGGTGGTGGAACGAGTAGGGAGTTTGGATCGATGAACATGGAGGAGCTCCTGAAGAGCATTTGGACTGCTGAGGAGGGTACTCAGGCTGGGGCATCTTCGGTTGGTGTAGGAGGAAGCGTTCCAAATGTAAACTTGCAGCGTCAAGGTTCTTTGACACTACCACGGACACTAAGCCAGAGAACCGTTGATGAGGTCTGGAGAGATGTTTCCAAAGAAACTCTTGTTGGGGGTTCAAAATTGGAGCCGAGGGAGCCTACTTTAGGCGAGATAACATTAGAAGAGTTCTTGTCTAGAGCTGGTGTGGTTAGGGAAGATGCTCAACCAGCTGCAATGATGAACAACACTGAGATTTACAGTGCAAATGCCAACAACTTTCAGTTTCAGACCCAGAATCAAGATGTGTTTGACAGCCAACTTGCGGAGTGTAAGAGCATGGTTTTTGATTCTCCTAACTTGGGGATCAATGTGAATAGTGTTAGGTTGTCTCCGCAACCATTCCAACAGCCTAAACCACAATTTCAACCTCTACTGCCGAAGCAAACAGCCGTGTCATTTTCCACTTCACCACATGGAAATAATGCTCAGTTATCTAGGCTAGGAGGAAAGGGGCCTCAGATTGGTTTCACAAATGATTCGAAGAACAATGTAGTTCAAGGTGCTTCAACGATCATCGGGGGTTTAGGCAATCCTATTGTAAAAAGCAGTGCAGATACACCATCACCATCGCCTTCGCCTTATAATTTTGGTGAAGGTGGAAGAGGTAGGCGATCGACTGGTTCTTTGGAGAAAGTTGTGGAGAGGAGGCGGAAGAGGATGATCAAGAATAGAGAATCTGCTGCAAGATCACGAGCTAGAAAACAGGTTTGTATTGGTCCACACTTAAAAGTTTTCTATGTGTTTTGCAGTTATTGTTATACTTGTTAAGGTAATCAAGAATCCAGTCGAATAATATCCATATGACCTTTTGGTGATAACAGAACATGCTCGCCTCTAGATATGATTCAAAGTACAATTTAATTTCTTAACTACATAGACTTGTGACCCAAGTGAACTTTCGGAATACCTTTTTTGGTGTTGATGCTATGATATAAAAGGTTTGGTTGGATACACAGTGACAATCTGTCTTTCTCATCTGTTATCAACATTTTTTGCAGGCTTTCAGAGGAATTTAAACAAAAATATGGTGGGAGTATTACATATCTCTTGATAACATTTTTAGCTAGTATACTGGCATGGTTTGATTTCGTCTATCATGCACATTCTGCACTAATATGAAAGAAGCAACATACTGGCATGATTTGGGTGTATACTTTTATATTATACTAACATTGCTACAGCTTGCTTTTAGACAAAACATCGTTGCATTCTCGCAAACATGACCATGTTATGTTAGTGTGTTGATGCTTATATTATTCTTCCAATTTATCTGTACAATGTATTGATTTCTGATTCAAATGGGAAAACATCAGGCTTATCAGCTAGAATTGGAGGCAGAAATAGCAAAGCTCAAGGAAATGAACGAAGAGTTACGAAGAAAACAGGTAATCTATGTTCTGCCAGTCTGAACAAGCTTTATTCAGAACAAACTATTTCATGTTTTTGACAAATAATATTCTCTTTCCATATCAATGCAGGAAGAATATCTGAAGATGCAGAAAAATCAGGTACACTTCTCTTCATATCAGCAACGACCGCAGTTTGCGTGTATTTAACATTACAAATTGGCAAATCTTTTTACATGTTAGTTTAGGCAAGTTAAAAATCCTGACAGATGCTATCTATAAATATATAACCACTGAGTCTCCAATATATATTTCTAAACTGAATCACAAATTCGGGTTAAGTTCCACAGTGGAAACATGTAACTGCTGTTAGTATGAGAAATGCAAATGCAGAAGATGATTGATGGTTTGATCTTCTTTCTTGTCCACATATTTTGGAGACTTTGAATAAACCAGGGGGAGGGAAAAGAGTTTGCTTGAGAAGGACTCTAACCGGACATTACTGGAATTAAAAGACGAGGTTGCCTTTGTTCTCCAGTTGCGCGCGCTTACTTACTAATGCAAATGATGATCCTCGTCATAGACATTTTATATAGACTAATGTATATAGAAGCAAGGATTTTCCGTTGTATATTACTGAACTGTATTGTATCTATGCTTTTAATAGTCATGACGATGTGATTTCCGTCTCCTTCCATTAACTGTGCCTGCAACTGCATTTGCAAGCTAGCAGGCTGAGTTCATTGCAAAAGTAGGAGATTTGTGTATGCAGAAGCAGTTATAATTCTTAACATATGTTCTCCAATATTTGAAGTAGCACGGTCGCAAGTAAGTTGTTTTCAATCTGCTTCTAGTTCCCTTTGCCAAAAATATCACATTCTATGAGATTCCGATTGACTAAATTACTACATATCAAGTAGAGGTTGGCTCAACTTATTAAGCAAACGATGATAATAATAGAATCGACTTTAACACTAATACTCCGAACATAATCATTAACGAGCCGAGTTTTCAATAAGAGTTTCCATACTCAATTCGAATTGCATATCAAATCGTCATTTTGTGCGCAGAAACTTTACGTGGAGAGGACAAAATGGTGGGCGAAGCAGTAGACGCCACGTGTCAGCCATCCATTGCCTCGTCAATCTCCAGTCCTATTGGACCACGTCTGGAAATACAGAATTGAAGAAATAAAAATAACGGCGGAAAATAAAATTGGAGATATTTTTTGAATTATTAATAATAAGTTTTTTAATGATTAAAAAATGATGGAAGATGATAGATAGAGAGAGAAAGAGAGAGAGTTGAAGTGTAATGGTGTTTTGTTGTGTCGAAGGAGAATAAGGCACTTGTCGAAGAAGCAGCAATCGACACGCAGTATTTCAGCTTTTTTCTCCAACAAACCACCACAAGGGTATTCTCGTCTCTCTCCTTTTATTTCTCTTTTACTCCATTTCTCTGTAATTCTTCTTCTCTTAACTGGTTTTTTAGCTTGTAATTGTACGGCGTTTTCCGATTTCAAGATGTTTTTTGTTTCAAGGTGTAAACTTTTCAGCTACGAAATGAGTTTCATGGCTTGGATTTATGGATTCCTGTTCAAGTATGTGGATTGCGTAGAGTAATCGTTTTCTTGTTTTCCGTCTACTTCACTAGCTCAAACAAACGGTTATTTTCTTTGCTTGTGTGTTTTTGTTTGATTTTGGTTGTGATCTGTGTTTGGATCTGGGGTTCATCAGAATTGGGGTTTGAGGGATTTTAGGTCAGTTGTGAGATTCGGAATTAGGGTAGTAGCTTCGAGTGTTGCATTTGGTTGAGAAGGGGATTTCTTGGTACAGTACAGTACAGTTATCTAAGGTGAGGTGATAGTGAGTGATCTGGTTATTGATTAGAAACTAAATTTAGTAGTACCATCTTTCGAATTCGATATATTTCGTTTGTTCTGCCTTTGTTCTATTCTCTGAAGGTCATTTAAATGTAAATTTACAAATGTGAAAATTCTGAAATTTTCTTTGTTGGATTATGCGTCATTATCATGTGTTTCACGTCATGATTTTAGGGATGAAAAAAAGTGAAGAATGAGTTGAAGTAGGGATGATCATGAGCCGAGAGTAGTGGCGTAGTGGTATTCGTAGAATGGTTGGCCATTAGTTGAGATTGAAGTTACTACCACTACCTGTGATAGTAGAGTGACATGACATTATGCCTTTAGGACCTGGTCAAAGGATAATATTCTGAATTCTTCAACTTTAACTTGGCTAGTAACTTGTATAGTCCAAAGCTAGTGTCTTGAGAGTTTTCAAGTTGATTTATATTTGTAATTACTAAAAGAAAGTTTGGATGTTCCAGCGGCGGTGTTGTTGGGTAGTGAATTTTGCAACTATCTATGGCAGTGGTGCCCTGGGCGAGTGGTAGTTGGTAGTAGGGTATCTAACTTCCCCTACTATTAGTCTATGGTAATCATACATACTGTTCTGACAGATAATGTTGTTTGACTGCTGACATTCTTATCTTGAATTTTGTCAGATAGCTGCTTTTTGCAGTACCACAATAATGGAGCCATATATGAATTTCAAGAGCTATGCGGACACATCGCAGATAGATAATAGTGTTGGGAAGCAAAGTGTTAATTTTCCGCTTGTACGGCAAACATCGGTGTACGCATTGACATTTGAGGAGTTTCAGAACACTCTGGGTGGTGGCGGAGTGAGTAAAGACTTTGGATCTATGAATATGGAGGACCTTTTAAAGAGCATCTGGACTGCCGAAGAGGGCCAAACTGTGGCACCTTCTATGGCTGTAGGAAGAAATGCCGCTGATGGGAATTTGCAGAGACAAGGTTCTCTAACATTACCACGGACACTGAGCCAGAAAACTGTTGATGAGGTATGGAAGAATGTCCTCAAAGAAACTGTTGGTGCAAAAGATGGGAATGCCAATGGAGTGTCGAACTTGGGGCAAAGGGAGCCTACCTTAGGCGAAGTAACACTAGAAGAGTTTTTGTTTAAAGCAGGGGTGGTCAGAGAAGATGCTCAACCTTCTGCTAAACCAAGCTCCACCGGAATTTTCAGTTTACCACAGGCAAGTGGTAACAGCTCTGGCTTAACTATGGGGTTTCAACAATCAACTCCAAATCATGGGATGTTGGGAAATCAGCTTGGAAATGTGATAAACTCTCCGAAATTAGGGATTAATATGAGTGGTGGCAGGTCTACACAGCAATCTCAGCTACAGTTACAGCCTTTATTCCCGAAGCAAACAACTGTGACTTTTTCCAGCCCCTCACAACATGGAAATAATGCTCAGCTGTCTAACTCAACAACCAAGGTCCCAACACTTGGTACATCAAATGGTTTGAATAAAACTATCCCAGGTGGAGGAGTAGCCATGGGGGGATTACACAATGGAGCAGCAGCTGCAGTAGGATCCCCTGCGAGTCATATACATTCAGATGCTATTGTTAAAAGTAGTACAGACACACCATCCCTGTCACCTTCACCTTATAATTTTGGTGAAGGTGGTCGTGGAAGGAGAGCAGCTGGTTCTTTAGAGAAAGTGGTGGAGAGAAGGAGGAAGAGAATGATAAAAAACAGAGAGTCTGCCGCAAGATCACGAGCTAGAAAACAAGTGAGTTATTTACTGAAAATGATTCATATTTGTAGTTCCTCTGCTGTGTTCTTCATAACCTCATATAGATCTGAATTTTTACAAATAATGTGGCTATTAGGCTGGTTATAATGTGGTGTTAGTTAACTATTACTATATCTGAATCTCTGAGCCGTAATGGAGTGCAGTGCGTATAGATGACGCAACAGTTTGTTTGCATGTATGTAGGTAGAGATAAATATGACCGGCCTATAATTTGGCCGATATTGATCCTGTGTTGATAACTTGATATTATGGCAGTAGAAACAATAGAAGTTACGAACCACATGGGAAGGCTATGACAAAGTCATGCAATGGTGCATTAAACTTGCACCCGTCCTTTGATATGTAGTCTTGCATTGTTAGTGTTATGAGTTTGCTTAAACAGACCTTTGCCAGTAGCACCTCACAAGCTTTCATAAGGTAGTCTGTCAAGGTCATAATATTAGGTAAATTTAACCTGTAGGAATCTGGTAATAGTTAGCCATAGATTAGCCTCACATAGCTGACCATCTTTCCTGATCGTGTGCACTACAATATGTAGCTTATGTATCTAACCCACCCAGATAAATGATTCATATATACAACCACCAACTTAGAACTGAAAACTCTTCTGCCCCTTGTTCAAAACTGTATCTTATTCTCTAAATTGTATATAAAGTGCAGTGCATATAGATGACTTAGGTAGTGTTTCATCTGGAGTTATCTACTATGTTATTTCACATTTACAGCTGTGGAAATCTAGAAATCAATGGCCTGTAAATTTGCATCAGCTTATATTTGGTTTGCCATTATCTATATGCACATGATAATGGTGATGATGTAATATGCAAACATGATAATGTAATTTGCAAAAAAACTCAGGCTTACACCCTGGAATTGGAAGCAGAAGTTGCAAAACTGAAAGAGATGAATGAAGAGTTGCGAAAGAAGCAGGTTCATTTCCTAATCCAATAAATATAGTGTTTTACAAGATCAAACTGAAAATTTCAGCATTTTAACGCAATCGCGTTGTCACGTTATTTCAGGAAGAATTTATGAAGATGCAGAAGAATCAGGTACTTAGTAATTTAATACTTGAGTTGCCTTTACTTGCTATTTCTTACATCTTTGCACATGCTTACATTATGTTCCCCTTCCTGCGAGCGAGTCAAGTGGCATGCAGTCTATTTCATAGATCCTTAAGACAATGCAAAAATTACTAAAGGATGACTCAGCAGCATTCTCTGTTTGTCCACAGATCTTGGAGACGATGAGTAAGCTACAGGGACCAGCACAAGGAAGATGTCTGAGAAGGACAGTAACTGGACCTTGGTAGAATTAGAGTAAAAGCTTGACCTGACTCTTTTGTATGTCAATCATATCGAAGAAGATATAAGAAACTGCATCATAAACATGGTAGGTAGCAAGGTGTTTTGTGCTGTACATGTAGTAGCTCTTCTATTCTTATGCCTGTATGTTTCAGCATGCTTATCGCTGTAATGTAGTTAGTTATTGGATGTGTATCGCCTGGTTCCTCTGCTATATATGTATCCTAGGTGTAGTTACATGGGTACTGCAGTTTGAATTTATATACTAATATTTCCATGAACATAATGTTCTTCTATCCATTCTCTGTTGAGGAGAAACAGTTTTACCCGTTGATGGTTCATTTCAGTATTGCTCTGTCTGTGCTAAGTACAACTGTGCATTGCACGACTCTCCTTGATCTCGTTATCTTTACAATTTCAGCTGTTTATGCAAGCTAACGTACAGCTGTGTTGCACATGTACGGAGCTCGTAACATACAGATGAGTGACTGCGGTTTGAATTTTGTATCTATGATTGTGTATGATTTGAAGCACATGTAGCACACCAAATAAACATGATATCAACCATGAATCTCAGAGGACTTTGGAAAGTTGAGAAGAATATTTTAGTTAATGATGTTGGGAAAGGCTTTTACAATGTCCTCTTTAAATCGGTGTCCGACTATCTTATTGCCTTGTCTAGAGGGCCATGGTTTCTCTTCGATCATTATCTTGCTGTTCAAAAGTGGTGACCATGGTTCATGCTAAATCAAGGCCTGTTAGATTCCATGTCCATCTGGATCAGATTGCATGATTTACCCCTCCAACTTAATGATCCAAGAGCACTGCTTTATATAGGAACCCTTGGAAAACCAATTAAAATGGACATGCATACTGTATGCATCAAGAGAGCGAACTGGATACGCCATAATTTGCATTGAAATGGACACGTCTGCCCCTCTCCCCGCTAAAATACGAATTGGTAATTTAGTCTAGATTAAAGTTGAATTGTGTATTAAAGTGTGGCAAAATTGGGCATTTTAGTCAAATGTCATGGCATTACTAGTAACGTTTCAAAGGATCAACATGAAATGTTAATAATCAGGAGATAATTTTAACATATATTTTCTTTTTGTGCGTGGTGGGGTGATCACATACCAACGACCACCGCAAAGTTGTTGAGAATGTACATATTGATGTTTTGTATACTTTTGGATATTAATTTGATTCAGTTTGTAATGGATATAATTATTTTAAAGAAAACATGTACATGTTACTACTTAACAGGTCGAATACTATAGGATCATATTTTTACATTTTCTATAATTTGCATAAACAAACACTCAATGATATAATACTACAATAAAGAAGAACTACATATCGACACCATGACCAACGTTGTTCACCTAATGACGACTTTATTTTTTCGATTAATTTATTTTATCATCCCTTTTTATTTATTATAGCGGTAAACTATATTGTTATATTGCCACGGATTAGTACTAGTCTATATAATAGATGAGATTTGATGATATTATATGATGTAGAGTGTATAAAATATAATCGATATAGAATATTCTATAAATATTCCAACTACAACAGAATTCCTTCCTTTGATGACATGAAGTACCCCGGTCCCCTGTTGCGTTCCGATATTAAGGGACAAGAGGCAGTTGGGACAACCAACGTGCATTTGCAAACTTCAACTACCATCTTTCAATCTTTCACTACCATATAATAAACAAACAGTTAATTAAATGCACGAAAAAAATGCACGATTATATTAGAGTAACTCACATCTAGCAAATATATAAGCAGAAAATAAAAAAATAAATAGGGCTACAATCTCAGTATCAGAATTCACAATAATACCCCAAAACAGAGCAAGCAAAAAACATGGATGCTTCTTCCATCACCGTGCTCGAAAACTTGGTCTCACCGCCGCCACATTCTGTAACATCGCCACTCACCTTCTTCGACATACCCTGGCTTCTCTCCTCCCCATCTCAACCTCTCTTTTTCTACAATCTCCCTCAAATATCCACTCCCAAATTCATCCAAACCATCCTTCCAAATCTCATCCACTCTCTTTCCCTGTCACTCAAACACTTCTTTCCCCTTTCTGCCAAATTGGACCTTACATCCACTGATCATCCATGTATCAACTGCACCCAATCCGACTCTGTTTCTCTCACGATCGCAGAAGCTAGTTGTTCTCCCAACGTTGACTTTTTTAACCATCTCATAAACAACAATCCAAGAACTGCTAATAAATTTCACAATCTTGTTCCTGTTATTAGCAAAAAGGGAGCAGTTTTAGCCATTCAGATTACCATCTTCCCAGAAAGTGGGATTTCCGTCGGGTTTACTCTGCATAATGTGGTTGCTGATGGGAGAACATTTCACAATTTCTTGAAAACTTGGGGCGAATTTTGCAAATATGGTGAAGTTAAGTGCGTGGCATTGACTGATTCGTCGGTGATTAGCGATCCAATGGGGTTTAAGTCAATCTTGTTGCAACAATGGAGGCAACATTTAGAAAGCAGTTATGGAGTTGAAAATGACAGAAATGGTTTAGTGTCCAATGATATTGTGAGATCTACGTTTCTAATTGGTCCATTAGAAATGGAGAAGATCAAGAAACGGATGCTGGACCGGTCCGTAAAGCTATTTGGGTCGGTCCAGTTGCTGCTTTCACCATATGTAATTGTGTGCGCATATGTGTGGTTTTGTTGGGCGAAGTCTTATTGGTCGAGCGAAGAGGATTTGCGTAATCATAGTAAACATTATTTTGGATTTATTGCAGGAGGGATTACGCGGTTGAATTATAAGGTACCTAGCAATTATGTGGGTAATTGCGTGGCGTTTGGTCGAGCCGAGGTAATGAGAAGTGATTTGGTTGGAACGGATGGGATTGTGCATGCTGCGAAAGCAATAGGTGATACGATTAAGATGTTGGATGGAGATGTGTTGGGAGGGGTTGAAAAATGGATAGATGAATGGAAGGAGTTGCATGATTCAGACTTTCATGTGATGGTTACCGGGTCACCGAAGATAAATTCTTACAGTTTGGATTTCGGGTGGGGAAGACCCGTGAAAATCGAAGAGATATCAATCGATAAAACACGTGCAATATCTCTTTGTGAAAGTAGGAAGGTAGTCGGTGGAATGGAGATTGGGCTTACTCTCCCAAAGTTAATCATGGATGCTTTCGATTCCTGTTTTATTAGAGGTCTTAAGTAATTATATTTGGAAGATATTTTATTTTTGAAACTTTATTTATGAATACTGATAAATTATTTTCATTGCAAAGTTAATGACCCTTATGAGGAGCACTATGAACGGTTAATACTTCTTCGGAGAACGAGCTATATATATGTTATATGTACAATTAGTACCAATATTAATACATTGGGAGGAGATGAAAGAAATAAACCACTAGACTTTCTACTCTGGTCGTTATTTTCAATATTAGTAAGTAAAAAGAGTTATTTTGTTGGATTTCTATGAAAATTGTGTGTGTGTAAATATATTCTAGTACAATCGAATTGAGGACAATATAACTATTTAATTGAGTATTTATTTATGATTAATGTTCACCTATAAACAAACATTACAGTATGTAAGTATTAGTATTATTTATTTGTCTGTAATTATTTACATATGTGTTCCCATGAGCTTTATGTTATCATTAAAAATGTGTAATTTTGAGAAAAAGTTGTCCAATTAATGATCATCGAAAATAAGATATTTCGATAATGCATTGCTGATTAACATGTGGTCTGTATCATATCCTTTAAGGGCGTAGTAGTTCTCACAACTACAAATTACTTAGTAATATGTGATGGACAAATGGACGCTTTATATTCTTTTCAGAAACAGGAAAAGGATGGGATTACATATTCTGCAAAAACAATTTGAATAAAATATCCGCTAAAGGTATTGCTTGGAGGAGACAATGTTCATAAATAATTAAAGAAGTATATATCAAGATTTACTCCAAAAAAGATACTTTTAGCACAAGCAAAACTCCATATGTATATATTTACTAAGAGATGACTCTTGAACATGATGAAGAATTTCTTAAGAGGATTCCAGAAATGGAAACTGAGATTACTCATTGTAGAGACCTTTCTGGGAATAACCTTTCTGAAAGACTTATTCCAAAAACCTCTTAGACTGAACAAGTGTCAGATATGTGCCGCACTTCTAGAGTACATAATATCAATGATACTGCAGAGTATCAAGTCATAATCATAGTGATTCACATTCTGATCACTTAGATGATGACCCCACTAGTTCAAACCTATTATGAAATGGATTAGAGATCATCCTACAAAGGATGTGATTGGTCCAATTGATCAAGGTGTTAGAACTAGGAGATCAATAGTTGAAAATGTTGATTCTCTATTTGGATGTTTTATCTCAAATATTGAACTTAAAACTATTGAAGATGCATTAAAGGATCAAGACTGGATCTTTGCAATGCAAGAAGAGTTGGATCAATTTGAGAGAAACAAGATCTGGAAACTAGTACCATTTGTGGATGGAATATCTTTAATTGGAACTAAGTGGGTTTTCAGAAACAAGATGAATGAGTTTGGTGAAATAACCAGAAACAAAGTAAGGTTGGTTGCCAAGGGATTTACCCAGACTAAAGGACTAGACTTTGATGAGTCATATGCACCAGTTGCAAGATTCGATACAATCAAACTATTTCTAGCCTTTGCAGCTCATAATGAATTTAAAGTTTATCAGATGGATGATAAAAGTGCATTTCTGAATGGTGAACTTGCAGAGGAAGTCTATGTTGATCAACCACCAGGCTTTGAAGTTTCCTCAGAAAGTAGGATGGTCTATAAGTTACAGAAATCTCTGTATGGACTGAAACAGGCTCCATGAGCATGGTATGGCACGTTGGCTAAATACCTTCTGGATAGTGGTTTTAAGAATGTGAAGTTGATAAAACTTTGTTTACCTTAATCCATGACGGGAAACTACTTTTAGTTCAAGTATATGTTGATTACATTATATTTGGATCTAAAGGCAAGCAACTTTGTAATGATTTTGCTAATCTCATGAAAAGCAAATTTGAGATGAGCATGATGGGAGAATTGTATTACATCCTAGGATTACAAGTCAAGCAACTCCATGAAGGAATATTCATTAGTCAAACAAAGTATGCAAAAGATATGCTTAACAAGTTTAACCATAAGCTTTCTGAAAAGATTGCCAAGATACCCATGCGCATAGGAACCAAAATGACTTATACTGAGGAGTGTTAAAGAACATAAGTATAGGAAGTTGATAGGTTCACTACTCTACCTTACTGCAAGCATACTGATATTCAATATGCAGTTGGTGTGTGTGCAAGGTTTCATACAAATCCTATGCATTCACATTACAACATTGCTATGAAGATATTAATGTATGACAAAGGTACTGTAGAAGTTGTACTGTGGTATCCTAAATAAAGTGGATAGAGTTTGGTTGGCTACTCAAATGCTGATTATGCTGGATCTATGCTTGATAGGAAAAGTACCTTTGGAACTTGTCAGTTTCTGGGAACCAGACTTATCTCATGGTTTAGCAAGAAGCAAAACTCAATTGCTACTTCTACCACAGAAGTTGAATATATTGCTTCTGGTTGTTGTGCTACTCAAATCATATGGATACAACAACAACTCAGAGTCTATGGCCTTAATGAAGAGAAAACTCCCATTTTCTGTGATAACACAAGTGCTATTGTGATTACTCAAAATCCAAAGTTTCATGCAAGAACTAATCATATTGATGTTAGACACCACTTCATCAGAGACCATGTTGAAAAAGGCAATATAGAGATTCTAATGGTTGTCACTGAAGATCAACTTGCTGATATCTTCACCAAGACACTCCAGGAAAGTAGGTTCTTAACCTTGAGACATAGTCTTGGGTTAATGGAGATGCCTCTCAACTGAAAAGTTCTATGTCTTTAAAGGAATTGGAAAGGTTCAAGAGAAAAAGGAAGATAGGTTTCTGAAACGGGTATTTAGAAAGCCTATATGATAAAAAGGATGTGTAGGTTTCTAAGACTTGACTCAGAAAGCCTTTAATCTTCTGGAAAGATAGATCCAATAAGACAGGTTGGTATATAGTCCATATGTATACAATGCTAGATCTCAAATACTATAGAAAGGTCATATATCCAATGTAAATTTCTGAAACAGGAATTCAGAAACCATTTAAGTCATGAAGTATGTGAGAACTAGATAGTGCTACATTGTACACATTTCTGAGAGTCAAACATGTCTCAGTTTTTATGTTATTACCAATTCTATAATAGGTAACATAAAAACAAGACTTGCTCTCCGAAATAATAAGTCCAAAGGTTTCTGGTATCGCACACACTAATAGTGACTTATGGATATATCTTGCCAAAATTCAATAAGTGGACATAGGTACATTTGTTGATTGATATCATTACTAGATATTGAACATGAGCCCTTGATGAACAAAGCGTTTTAATCTCAATGGGGGAGATTAATTCTCGGCAAGAAATGCCTGTTGAGAAAACAGTCGTGACCCACGATGCATTTAATGCAAAGTAGAAATGTATACCACACTGATGCAATGTACGCGGTTACACATACGAATTTCTATACGTATGTTGTATCTATGTAGTTTATCATGCTATATATAAATGATTCTAGTAAGAGACAAACACTTTTACCAAATCTGAAATTTCACCTTGCATCAAAATAGCAAAAACTCTCTAAGTTTTCTGCAAATCCTTCTGCTAATCTTCTGAGTATTGCTTAGTCTTCTGAAAAGATAGACTAACATTTCTCGAATTCAAGCACTCTTTCTTTAATCCTACCCAGAAACTCTATATAAGATGGCACCCAGAAAGACCTCATCCAAGAACTCAGCTGCAACCGCTTCTTCTGCTGAATAGTAAGGAGAAGATTGGGTTTTACATGTATTGAACAAATGCTTGTTGGGTAATTTCAACCCAGAGGATTGGGTTTCAACTCAAAATGAACTGCGGGGCGCACATGGTGGAACAGTACATAAATGTGGCAATAACCTCCACTCCATATATGAATCTGATTATGAAGATGTTGAAAAAGGTTGATATGAAGAAACTCCTCTATGTCGCCCCTTCTGGATTATCTCCAGTTGATGTCTTAGAGTTTTAATACTCTTCCCAGGTCTACACCAAGATTGTGAATGACGTTGAAGAAACGTTCATCAAATCGAAGGTTCAAGGTGTAGAAATACATCTTGATTGTGATGCACTCTACAATATCTTTCATCTCAGAATCTGTGGGACAAGATGGGAGATAAACACAAGAGACAAGGACTTGATCTCTTCAGCAAGATACTAAATGAAGAGGCTGCAAATGGCCAGATAGAGGATTGTCCCTCATCTTTCATTCTGGGAGATATCAGGACTCGACATTTGTTTGAGCATTGGAACGTGCTCGCCAACATTCTGCATAGATGCTTGGATGAAAATAAAGGAGGCATTGACCAAATCAGCATGGAGAGATGGATAATAATGGCCATTTTCCAGAAAGAGCTGAAGAACAGAGACATCCTCTTTAACTGGGGGAAGTATCTGTTCATGAAATTTGTGAACAAGGTCAATGAATTTGAGCCCAAAATTGTCAAAGGCAGTGCAGACACCAAAGCCAACATGCACTATGGCCTAAAATTTTGCTACATTCTAGAGAAATGTGGAGTTGCTTTCAGAGAGCACAAGGGAATACCAGTGACCAACTCTATGTATAGACATGCATATAAGGATGCCTTGAAGCAAGTAGCCAAGGATGAGTTGGTTGCTCAGAGCAAAGGTGTACCGGAGGAAGAGGTATAGGTTGAGGTCCCAATTGCGAAGAAACCAAGGACCAACAAACCAAGGTCTACAAAGGGGATTCATCTTGTGATAGAAGAAACTCCTCAACCAGAAAGGGTAACTCAGGAAGTTGAAGTCCAAAGACCCCTTCTAGCTCAGAAGGACTCCAACTCAGATAGGAGATCCTTGAGCATATGCAAAATGCTAGAAGTTTCAGTAAGTGAGCAAAATTTGATCGATGAATCGGTACCAAACCTCGACATGGAGTCTGATAATGATGATGTGCCACTTCTTCTTGCTCTCAAGAGATCGAGAAAAGAAACTCATGGTGGAGCCTCTAGCTCAGCTTCAGTGCCTCAGAAAGCATAGGTTGTAGAGGATGCAATCCCAGAAAAGGCAGATGAAGAAATCACACACCAACAGGTTGATGAAGGTTTGGTGAATGATGACAGATTGATGGAAGATGTTGACATTGCTTCTACAATCCAGTTGCCAGCAAACTTCATTGCTGAAGAAATTCATGCATCAGCACAGGTTCCTCAACCTTCTGAAACGGGTATTCAGAACGTTCAAGCAGAGAAAAGGTTCGAAGTACCAGAAACTTCAAGCCATGGAACGAAAGCCTTTGTGCCTGAAGAATCACAGGTAACAAAAGTGGTTTGTATGTAACTTGTTAAACATGTTAGTGCTTAACTTGTTACTTATAAGCTTCGTTTGTTACAGGCTTTCATGGAGACCACAGAGATGGGGGAAGACACTGCACCCGCCACTCTGAATCAACCTCCAATGTACAAGAAACATAGCCTGAAGAGCAGGTAATAAATTGTCTCTGAAAAGAAACAATTTTATACTTTAAAAAATTCTTGTATATATCTAACTCCAAATGTCTCTGAACATGCAATAACTGAGAAAGAAGCAGAAGTGATGGAAACATCACAAGACCAAGAGAATCCAAAGGTTGCAAAGCCTTCTGAAGAAATTGCTCCTGAGCCTTCTGTAGCGGAGGTATGTAAAACAGGACCATTGTCTTTCAGAATCTCTTGAACACTATTTCAAACTTCTTAATCAAAGTTCTTCTTGGAATAGGTTTCTACTGAAGAAAAGGTAGCTGAGGAATATCTGGAAACCTCCGCAACACCTATGGAGATAGACCGGGCGGTAATAGCCAAGTCTCTAGAAAGGATGACAGAAGCCATTCAGGTTTCTGAAAGACAAGTCTCTGAGCTTCCTAATTTGGAAGTAAGTGAATCCTCAGAACTTTTTATCTTTCACATCTTTCTGTAACAATCTCTACGTTTGATTTTTGTTCTCAAACTCGAGAAGAAAGAATGGAACAAGAGGACTCTGTCACTCCTCTGGCCCCTGTATCTGAAGCACCAGCTTCTTAAGAAGAACAAGTATATGAGTCTAGTGTTGACACACAGGTATGCTCAGAAACTTAAACTTCTATTAAGCTCAGATAACTGCAAGTTAGTTTGAATAAAACTGATTTTAAACAATTTCTTTCAGGCTCAAGAATTACTAGTAATCGACGTGGAAGCTCCACTCGATCTGAAGAAAGTCTGCTAGACGATCACCTTGAATAGACATGTCAAATGCTTCAAGCAATGACAAAAGCTCAGAAAAGCTGATCTTACGGAGCTTGCTAAGGTGATTGACAATCCAGAAAGGAGGGCGCGTACTTTTGATCTGGAGAACTACATTCATGGTTCTTTTCTAGAGTTCTCCTTTCACTAGATGATGGATGAAGACTTTGACTATTCTCTAAGTGAGAAGCTGATGAACGCCTTCAATGAAGCTGATGAAGCGACCAAGCGGGAAATGGCTCTGAATCCAGTACTACCCCAGACGCTCAAAGTATACCCTTCTGAGCTGGAGGAAGTTAATGGGTAGCGGATTACCTTTCCTGAGATAATCAACTTGGTGTCCGATGAAGAGGAGGAGCATGATGAAAATGAAGTAGAAGACTCCTCTGAGGATCGTTCAAAAGGAGGTGAAGGTGATGACAGTGATCACCCAAATAATGATGAAGATAGTCCACCCGGGACATGTGGAATGGGACAAGGAGAAGCCAGAACAGGTACTCCAATTGCTGAAGATTCTTCTTAGTGGTATCCACCAACTTCAAATTAATCACCACTCCAGCAAAACAAGATGGTCAATCCCAACAGGATCAACAACAAGAACAATAAGCCGATCCTGTTGAAGATAGAGTCACAAGACTCATAGAGCTGTTGGATGAAGAGACCAAGCTCAGTCAGGAGTACCAATCTCAAATGGAAGCTGAAGAGGCCCAATTACTAATGATTGAGGTAGAAAATCTCAAGGAGAAAGAACTTCTTTAAGAAAATCTTAAATTGAAGAAAGATATCGAAGTCACGGCTGCAGAGTTGGACGCTCTGGTGACTGATGATACTGAGCAAGATATCAAGGCTGCATCAGATAGACCTTCTGAGTCATATTTCAGAAACCCAACATCAAAGGGAAAGTGAAAGTAGATGTTGAGCTTGCTCACAATGAACCAATTATATTGATCACTGATGATTATGAAGAAAATACAAGATTTGGCACCAAAAGAGGACAAGTTGAATGTATCTCATCTGAAGAGATCACTTCTTTCTTCAAATATCTTCTCATTTCCATTTGTAACTTCCAGAGAATGAAAATTTCCTGGAAGAAGTACAATATCAAGCACTCAGAAATGAACTCGTTGCTGAAGATTCCTAGGTACTCGATTATGTACCTATTGACCTTAAGCCAGTTGCTAAGCTCCTACTACTTAGAGCTACTAGCATAGCTTTGTCTCATAAAGACTTAGGCATGGTTAGGGATAAAGACTGCAACAATGCTAACAGAGCACTTGATGAAGCACAATATGTTATTCTGAAGGCTGAGTCTATCTTGCGTCCAGTGGAAGAGCTTAACCAAAACGAGCAGACACTCCTTCAAGAGAATCTAGAGCTCAGAAAAGAAGTTCGGAAGCTAGTCTAGGTACACAACAACCTACAACAAAACTTTGAGTTTCTATCTCACTCTTATATTAGTTTGAATCAGTCACTCATGACTATGGGGGAAGAGAAAGAGAAAACTACCCAGAAAGGTATAGGAAGGAAGAGAAAACAAATCCCCTCCACAAGTCAAGTTCCAGGGCAGGACATGCCTTCTGACGAACCAAGAGTAAGGCTAAGAAGTATGATAACTAGGGGTTCCAAGGCCCTTGTTATACCCGAAGGAATTAAGCCTTCTAAAGAAAAGGAAGATGGAAAAATTAAAGATAAAAAGGAAGTCTGTAAGTCTCCACTCAGGAACTACAATGATGATGATGATGATGATGATGATGATGATGATGATGATGATGATGAAGAGACTGACAGAGATGAGCATCCACTTCACAGGAAGAGAAGAAGAGTCCAAAGCCTATCTGAAGCTCCTCTAGCTGAAAATCGAAGAGCTCCTTCTGAAATCACCAAGTCAGCTCAAGGTGGAACTTCCAGCAAAACCCCCAGAAAGTAAGTAGAACTTGAGAAAGGTCTGAATAGAAGAATGCATAGGAACATGCAGTTTGGTAGTGTTTAAGAAGAAGAACAAGAAGAAAGACCAGCTATTGCTTAGATTGAGTATGTCAAGACTAATGACAACCAATCATCCTACAGATGCATACATCTCCAAAATGGGTACTGGATTCTTGAGCTACAACATTTTCTATTAAACAAGAAGTTTCCAGATCCTATTTATATGCAAATGATGGCATGGATAACCAATAAGCCTACTCTGCTTAATCCAAAGAATACTCACAAGTGACTTAATTTTGAGGTTCATATAAGGACTGAGGCTATGAAGAAGCCATTGAATGAAATTTGTCCTTATTCAAAGTCAAATGATGTGCACAAGACCAGAAAGCTAGATGGTACTCTCAGCAAACAGAACAAGCTAGGTGTTCAAACCTATGAGTCATTTTACACAACAAGGGAACAATAACAGGATGACATTGCATACTGTGAAGAAATTTACAAGTATTTTGTGTTATCTTTGCTGAAGATCAATCATGCTTGGGTGTAGGGAAAGTACTTTTGGGTCAAGAACTTTTTGAAGTCTAAGAAAGACTATCTAGAAAAACAGACCCTGACATAGCTTACAAAGAGATTTGTGATTTAGCCAGAAAGACAAAGCTCTCTGTAAGAAGGCTACTTTATGAATATGTTGAAGACTGCAGGAAGGTTGATCCGCATTGATTGAAGATGCTGAAGAACATAAGGTCTCTGAACCTAAGTTATTTTTGAAGACTTGAAGACTAGTTCATTAGGAGCTTATTTGGAGCTTGGACTCTCATGTTGTCCTAATTTACTTAGTATTTTGTAATGCTGCTGACTGTATTTCTTTGTAATACATTTGTGAGAGTTATCTTATGCTTTGTATTGTCCTTTCTGTATATCAAACTCTCAGAAATCATATATAAAAGATAACTTTTCATCAAAGATCACTTCTTGTGATTTAATTGATGTTTACTTTCTGCACTTAATTTATCTAATTGAATATCTTTTGAAATGGTTAAGTGGTAGATTGTTTTCACTTCCATGTTTGTAATAGGACTTTAAGATATTCATGGGTGACTGATCAAAAAGGGGGAAAGTTGTTAGGAATATCTGTTAGTATTTTTGATCAAGCACCATGTAACTTATCTTTAGTACAAAAAGGCGACTAGTACTCTCGGTTCACTTGAACATTGTAAAGAGGAAATCACTTAGTATGTTAGTCTAGTTAAACTTGTAATAGGATTACTAGGTCTCTGAATGTAATTTTTATGTTTTGAAGAAGGCCATGAAGAAGAATCCGAGCAATGGAGTTTAATTGAAGATTTGAAGACTGAAGATTGCGCAAGTTTGATGAAGACATAAAGGATTAGTCTCCTCAGAAAGACTATGTTCAGAAAGCTGTTTTAATAGTGCATTTGGCACGTTACACCTCTCTGGAGAGATGTCATTATTGAGTCAAGGAGCATGCTAGCTTTCAGAAAGGCACATGTGTCGTTGAGACTACAGGACAAGAAATAGTATAGTGTATTAATTACATCGACTGAAAAAGTCGCTCCAGCAAGCCCTCTCTGAAAAACGAGATAGTGACTTCTAAGTACTTATTTCGATATATCAACGGATTGAATTCTGAGAAGCTCTAACGGATACTATTCGAACGACTCTCAAATTCATCTATAAATATCAACACTTAGAAGCTGAGAAATACACACACGGACTACGCTCATACTTTCATATCAAGCAAGTAATCTCTCAAGCATGCATACTACAATTCTCCAAGCTTACAGTTGCGACCATACAGCTCGAAGAATTACTAGTAGTTCAAAGTGTCCTGAACCTTAACAAGAGCTTGATTATCTGTGAAAGAGTTGAACAATCAGATACTCTTTCTGAAGTTCATTCTC
>JAYMSP010003205.1:0-20685 GCA_036897095.1 Plantago elongata
ATAATCAAACCAACATATACAAATATCAATTTAAGCAAATGTAGCTACTATACACTTCACAAATACATCAATTGCACATCTCAAACTAACTACATACTCAAACACTTCAAAATCTCAAAAATCCCCAAAATTGAAATAGTAAGGGTTTTACTAAATACATCGATTCCGGATTAAATAGCGGAAGAAACTTGAAATTGATCGGACCAACTGAATCCCCGTCTCACGAGCTTCACAAAGACACCAAGTTTGCCCAAAATCGTCCAACATAGCCGGAATACCCACATGTGGACCGAGAAATCGAAGAGAAGAGAAGAAGAGAAATGAAGAAATGAGCCCGCAGCATCGTTATATTTGCTAAATAGCGACGGATAAGATTATCCGTCGCTATTTAACGACGGATAATTTAATTTGTCGTTATTTAGCGACGGACAATCTTATCCGTTGCTAGGGTTTATTTTTTTAATCCGGTCAAATATTTTAGCGACGAATAAAGTATTTCGATATTAAATTAAGACGGAAAAACTTTATCCGCCGTTCAACTAACGACGGATAAATATTCCGTCGTAATTTAACGATGGAATAATAGTGATAATCCGTCGCTAGATAGTTTAACGAGGGATAAAAATTTTCCGTCGTAATTTAACGACGGAATATTAGCGACAATCCGTCTCTAGATTTTAGCGATTCATCGCTAAATAGCGATGGTTTCTACCCGTCGCTATTTGTCAGCATTCTTGTAGTGACACAAGCAACAACTCAAGACTTGTAATGTTTTAAGCTTAACATGAACTCATCGGAGTAGTACCCCTTCATATCATTTGAGAGAAGTGACCACTTCTCCCCGCCCTGTCCCGGTAACTCCATCCTCGAATCGAAGGCCTGAGTGAGTGCTCCGTGGGTATCATCGGGCCAGAAAATGTTACGAGCGAGTGTGATCCAAAATAATAATCCATTAGTACATGCGAAATCCGTATATACAAGTACAATAATTAAATAGAGTACAAGTGCATATATAGTGCTTACTGATCCTTGCTGATGGGGAACAGAACCAGCTTGTTCTTCCACATGGCATTGTATTTAAATGCTGTAATGGGTCATCAGGGGGTAAATTAGCCCAAGGATTAGTACGTGCACCAGCACCATGAGGTGTCTGACCAGGTGTTGAGCCAGGTGGAGTCTCTGGAATATGGCTCTGGCTGGTGGAACCCTCCCCGAAGGGAGAATTTGAGGTACTGTGAGAATTAGAAAGTGGTGTGCCAGATCCACTCGCTGCATGAGTAGGGGGGTATGTTAACCTCCTACGTCACGGTATCTGCGAATAAATAGAAGAAACACGTATAATGTGTTAGTAAATGTACCGTGAATTTGCAAATGAACATAAGAATTAAATCACATAAATATTGAATAATCATTAACTAAGAGAATGTAAGCATATGACATACACATAATTTCGACATCATCTCCTGTGGTAAGATCTACATATTCGTTTTCATTTAGTTCTATGTACTCTTCCATAGCCTGCACGGGTTTTCTAGCATTTTCATCAATGTCCTCTTGTTGGAACGAGTTGGTGATTGAGTCATTTTTCTGAATGTATTTAACTCTAGAGCGGGCACGAATATGTATCGCAACCAACCAGCCTGCCTTGTCGCGTTTCATGCTTGGATATTTAATGAATATCACTTGGCGTTTTTGAGTAGCCAAGATAAACGGTTCGTACTTGGCATACTTCCTTTTACGATTAATGTCAACCATTTCATATTGCAAGTTCCTCCTTGTACCAGTAATAGGAGTAGGAGCATACCAATCAACATCGAATATATATGTTCTTTTCAAAGGAAAACCAGGATATTCGAGCCGCACAACTCGTTTCAACCTCCCATAGTAATCAAACATATCACATATATCTTTCCCACTAACACACACCCCTAAATTCGTTGTAGCCTTGTTCGTATCTGAGTTAATTATGTGGAACCTCAGACCATTAACAATGTACAAGGAGAATGTAGAAACTTGTCTATTTGGTCCCTCTCCTAGAGATTTTATGTAAACACATTTGACATTGTTAATGGGGTCTCGAACATACGCCTTGAACCAAGGTGAAAATTGTACAGGCAACGCATCCTCAAGCTGCTCTTCGATCTTATCATCTGCTAATATTGGATTCGTCTCAAGAGAACGCTCTTTGAACTCTCTGTGGTAATGTATCATAGGTTCATTATTATTAAATAGTTATAAGTTAAACTTAGTTTTATTCATTAAAGAAAAAACTACTTACTTAGCAAATATCTCCATCTATGGATCAACTTCATCACAATTCGAGAGAACATAGTACTGGGCTGCCTTCATTTCCTTATCATCCATCACTACTTTCTTTTCTTGTCCCATAGGTCTCCC
Source organism: Plantago elongata (assembly GCA_036897095.1). Classification (NCBI taxonomy): domain Eukaryota; kingdom Viridiplantae; phylum Streptophyta; class Magnoliopsida; order Lamiales; family Plantaginaceae; genus Plantago; species Plantago elongata. The sequence goes on from JAYMSP010003205.1 coordinate 2,398, forward strand.
TGACACCCTAAAAACTGAAAGGGAAATGTCCTCTTCCCCTTGAACTTTGTATGTGTCTGCATTTCTTGCCGGTCTAGATTCCTTTGTTGGGACGTGATCACCAAAGTAGTAGGAGCAGAAGGTGGCAGATTCCTCTTGAATGTATGCCTTGTCCATCGATCCCTTAGGCTTACCTTTGTTGCTGACGCTCTTCTTCAACTTTCCCAAGTACCTTTCAAATGAATACATCCAACGATATTGTACTAGTCCAGCAAGCCTCACTTCATGTGGGAGGTGAATGTGCAAGTGCTCCATAGAATTAAAGAAGGTAGGTGGCAAGATACGTTCAAGTTTGCATAAAATCAACGGTATGTTGCTTTCAAGAGTTGCTAACACTTCATCATCAACCACCCTTCTGCCCAAATTCTTAAAAAATAAGCTCTACTATGTAAGAGCACTCCATACAGGTTTAGGCAGGAGTTCACAAAATGCTACAGGTATAAGCCTCTCCATGAACACATGACAATCATGACTCTTCATCCCGAACATATGTGTCTTCTTCAAATCTACACACTGCCCCAAATTCGATGAATAATTATTCGGGAACTTCAATCCCTTCACCCAATCAAACAGTTCCTTCCTAGCTTGAGTGTCGATTGTGTAACATGCCTTGGGCAATTGCCCTTTGTCATTATGCTTTGTCAACTCAGGCCTTCTACACCATGTGTCCAACTCGGTTCTAGATTTTGCAGTATCCTTTATTTTTCCAGGAATGTTGCAAATCGTGTTCAAGCAGTTCTCAAACACGTTCTTCTCAATGTGCATAAAATCTAACATGTGACGTAATAGAAGACTGCTCCAGTAAGGCAAGTACCAGAAAATGCTTCTCTTCTTCCATCCACATTTGTCTGCAATTTTCTTATTGTGTTTCTCCGTTCCAATTCCAATCACTTTCATAAGACCTAGCTCATCTATCTCCGCTAGTATTTGTGAACCAGTAAGACGACTCGGGGGTCTTGCAACTCTACTTTGTTTTTCAAGAATTGAGTGTTTTTTTCCCTGAAAGGATGATTCTTTGGTAGAAAACTAGAATGACAATCAAACCAGCATTCCTTTCCACTCTCCTTCAATCTAAAAGCATTAGTGTCTTCTATACAATGAGGACAAGCATTAAACCCTGCAATTTTTCTTCCAGATAGCATGGAGTACGCGGGAAAATCACTGACAATCCACAATAGTGCAACTCTCAATGTAAAGTTCTTCTTCGTGGACACATCGTATGTTGGGATAGCATTTTCCCACAGATGAATAAGCTTCTTCATAAGAGGCTGCAAAAAGACATCCAGCTTTTGTCATGGATCTTTTGGCCCGGGCACCAAAGCAGTCAAAAACATGAACGGTTCCTTCATGCATTCACCCAGGGGCAGGTTGTATGTGTCATCATGATTGGACAATAAGAGTACTTCTGGTCACCTCCAAATGGATTAAAACCATTTGTACAAAGCCCCAATCGTACATTTCTTGACTCGGCTGTGAAATCCGGATATATCTTATCGAACTCCTTCCATGCCGGTGAGTCAGATGGATGCTCCATCTACCACCTACATTTTCCTTTCATACTCTTTCCTTGTGCCACCACATTTTATCAGCAGTAGCACTTGACTGGTACAACCTCTTCAAATGAGGTGCTAGAGGGAAGTACCACATTTTCTTATACGGTAGGTTTTTCTTCGGACGTTTCTTCGAAGCCCCCTCCTTGTAACGTTTGTAGGGATCCTTCACAAAAAACTTGCAAACTAATAGATGTGCATCCTCCTCCCAATAGATCATTCACATATCCTAACAACAATCTATGGTTTCAATAGGCAACCCCACCCCCCGCATCTTTTTCTTTGCATGATAAAAGTTACTGGGAATTAGATTTGGATCATGACAAAGCTCCTTTATTAGTTGTACCCATTGATTGAAACTTGATTCAGATTGATGTCCATCACCCTTACAACTCATTAGCCGAGCCATCATAGATAGCTCGCTGTGCTTACACCCCGGATAAACCAGTTTCTTCGCTAATTCCATCATATCAAAGAACTTTTAATCCTCTGAATTTGGTGGCTCATCCACATCGACAGTACCCCCCTATGTCTCTGTGAACAGAGACACAACAACATCAGTCAACATATCATCCATTCGGTCATCATCGTAATTAGCATTAGATGTTATCGTGTTTTTATATGTTTTTGTCACTTTTTACTTCTTTCTGTTACGACCCATTAGATTAGCATATGACATGAATGGGATTGGTGCCTCACCATGACATGTCCATACGAAATACTCAGGCACAAATCCACTACGTGTCAAGTGCTGGACTACCGTTGCAGAAGGTAACCATTGACCGTTCTTACATTTGCTGCAAGGGCACTTCATTCCCCCCCCCCCCCCCCCACTCAAACAAGCAGTATTTGAAAGTGCAAAAGCCAACCTCTTGCATAAAACTAGACTGGACACAACTATTAAGAGTGCGAGAATACATCCACTCACGATCGGGATTCATACTTAACCTGCGTCTCAATGTAATAGATTTATAATATGTATTGCATTACTTATTTACATTATTAATTCATTCAAATATGTTAAGAATTTGTAATGGATAAAATGCATTTCACATTACAATTATATTACAAAATTACTTCATTACGAAATTTGAATTACATGCATTTCACGGTTAGCACTAATTAAGATAATCCTAGTACATATCCGAGTCAAATTACCTAATTTTAATAATGTGGTACATGAACTAGCTACTAAATACTTCTTATATCATCCGACCTCTAATTTCGTTCTAACGCTCCATACCACAAACCAACATCCTCATCTACGCCATGCACATACTCCGAGCTCATTCCATCACTAAATAGGCAATCCCAACCCCCGTCTCTCCCTCCATTTTAAATATCGCATTTCAAAGATTGGTTCCTCACCATGATTATTCCAAACCAGATACTTCAGCACGAAACCATGACAGTTCAGGTGTTCGACTACCGTTGTAGGAGTCAGAAATTCTTTGTTATGACATGTATCTAATTTGCAAGGGCACTTTATCAAACCCCCAATCACACAAGTCGGATGTGTCAATGCAAATGCAATGAAATCTTCAACCCCTTTAACAAAACTTGATTGTACTCTTCCATTTACAGTTCGACGATACATCCATGAACGATCCATAGTCATTCGATTTTTTTAACCTGACACGTCTAAATTTATTAGATTTACTCGATTGTACTCTTCCAATTTGTTACGTGTACTTCCCTCAATAGAATTAACTAGTATAAATGACATTCATTTTCCAAACCAAATTGTCTCTAACACTAAATTAAAACTAGCACTACTACATCATCAACATTATACTAATTAACAATCCAATGGTTCATAACAAATTAAGTGTAACAAGCTAGTATATAACATTGTTCCCAAAATATACAATTGCCCAAACTAGTCAAAATTAACAAAATTCATACATCTGCCAAAATATCAAATTAAACTATCTTATTCATCATACTACATTTGCCAAAATTCAACTAAATCTTCTTCATCATACTACATTTTTCAAAATATCAAATTAAACTATCTTCATACTTCATACTTCATGCATATTAATTTCTAATTTCAAAGTTAACACAATACATAATATCACCTAATCTAGCTACAACATACTTTATATAAACATGCAATTGCTCAAATTACAAGATTTCCAAAATTTATAAAGGTTTTAGCCAAAATAGCTTCGATTACGGAGAAATAAGCGGATGAAAATTGAAATTCGTACACCACCCGAGCTCCTTGTTCCAATATCTTCGAGTAGAGTCCAAATTTGACTGGATTCGAGAGGAAATAGCTGAAATTGAAGAAAAAATGAGAGGAGAAAAGAAGAGAAGGGAGAAGAGGAGCAGGGAGAATGAGCATTCTGCTCATTCCTCGTCCTCTTTATTTCCGACGCAACGACAAATACGCTATCCGTCGTTGCGTCCGTCGCTGAGATGAAATCAGTTCGTGAGTTCGTCTCAGCCATTTTTTTCCTTTCATTTTAATTAAAAAGAGGGACGAAAAGTTTATCCGTCCCTATTTCGTCGCTATTTAGTGAAAAATAAGTAGTTCGTCGCTAAATAGCGACAAACTGACGAAGAAGTAGCGACGAATTACGCTTGTGACGAATAGCTTCCGTTGCTATTTTTTGTCGCTATTCCCAGTGATTCTTGTAGTGGGGGGTTTACTATAAAAAGTTGAAACTTTTAGGATTTATTTGTAAATTCTAGTGGTTATATGTATTTTTATACGGTCCTCAGAATTAAAATTAAACTGAAAAAAAATTAAAATTATGAAGGACCTCCACTTAGAGATCAGTTCTGTAATCCACCCGCCACGAAAAATTAGGTCAAAATTCTAGACGAAAGAGATAGTTCCATCATGCACGACTCCCACACGTGCATCAAATTACTTACTGACGACTTATCTACCATAGGACCATTAGCATACCCAAATCGAAAAATTAATGAAAATACAATTTGCGACGTGATCCAATCAATTATCAATCCCTAGATCGTCTTTAAGGGACGCGCCGTCGTGCGGCATCGTGGACGACGTCGCACCGTCGCGCCTCCGTTGGTTCGGTGCGGCAAGTCATTACACACCGCGCCATGCAATGTCGCGGTGTAAATGCTTGGGAGCAGCTACTTAGCTGCTGCCAAGTGTTCACCCTATCTTTTTTTATTTTTTACTTTTTTTTATATTTTGTTGAATTTTAAATGTGAATAATTAATTCGAAAAATATAAATGTAAAAAAAATATATAATAATTACCAACAAATTCGTCTCTCCGAGATCTACGAATAGAGACCACCCTCGACTATTTTCGAATCTCGAATTCATTTTCTCTCTCAATTAAACTTAAAATTGTAAAACAACCTTTAAAAACACAATTGTATTAATTTCTACTTCTAAACAATTTTATAATATATTAAATATATTTTTAGCAAAATATTTTATTTTTTTGAATTTTGAGCCTTAATTAATTATAAAACAGCTTTAAAAATGCAATTTTATTTATTTCAACATCTCGACACTCTTGTTATAAAAATAATGTTTAAATAAAAGAAATAATAAAAAAATAAAAAATTTCATGACGTGATGACGACGCGTCACCACTGCAGAAAAAACGCACGACGACGCATTGTCGTGATACGAGTAATCAAAACATCTCATTCTTTGTGTTGTTTAACTTGTACTCATGTTTTACTACCATTGACTTGTGTTGTTTAACAAGTAATCGAAACATCTCATTCTTTAAAATAGACTCGAACGGTAATGGAACTTAGAGTTTGTGTTTTAAGTCACGATAAGCAGGCTCAACTCTCAAGCTTTTCGGTTGAATTTTACTAGAATCAGAACTTGTTATCAAAAGTATATATAATATAAACGAAGTTTACTTAGTTGAGCCTAATAGAATATAAACGAGTTGAAGTCTACTCAATTCGATAACAATATGCACATAAACTTGGGCTGACGTAGGTCGGCTGGGCAGAACTCTGAGGCTCTTGACGAGTCGAATCAAAAATAAACTTCAACATGAAGCTCGACTTGCAGAAGATCTCTTGCATGGACAATATGCCATAACAAAACAGACTATTTGTCTATCTCATCCATAAAAAGTCCAAGTAGCAACACTAGCACATGGATATAGATATACTCTTGTACACTACAGTCTTAATAAGTGGGAAGCTGATGCTAAAATTCGAGTTTATTCGAGAAAAAAATTTAAAAGAAGAGATTATGGAAAGAGAAGGATACCAAGATAGGTGACGCAATCGGAATATTGAGTAGTGGAGTAGCTCTGTTCCCAACTTTTTTTTTTTATAACTTCACTTTTACCATTAATCCCTCGAAAGAGGACCTTTTAAAAGGGATACTGTTCTCTAGCTTTTTGAGCTGCAAAAAGGACGAGCTTTTAATTTATTCCATCTCACACACAAAACAACATCAACTAGGAACCAAATTATGATCCCTTTTCAGATGGTACAAGTAGAACAAGAGCATCTAATTACGTACGACGACATGGTTCTCAAAACCCACCCAATAAATTTCATAAACCATTTCACGCTAAATATGGTCTTTTTACTTTGACCAAATTTTTAGGTCGGTTTTAATTTTGAACATGAAGTCTAATGAAATCATTCTGAAACGAAGGTAGTATTGTAAGTGTGAGTTTTTCTGTTAAACTTCAATAGTAGATTCTGAGTTTTAATTGAACTTGACTTCGATTAGTACTAATATAGTTTTTACCTTTATTCAACTAACATAACAAGTTCCATATTAGTGTATGTCTACTGTGTGCAGAAAATCGAGACATAAGAGATCTTGGAATACAAATGAGATTACAAGTCGAACTATGCTAGGACAAGGACTATGTATATCAACTGGATAACAAGAGATTAAATAAGAAGTCGAAGATTAACATGAATTATACTACAAGTCAATGTAGAAGTCTATTACTAAGAAGTCGGCTTCAAGCATCTAGATAAAAGACATCTACATTGAAGACAAAACTACGTGTTTCAAGCAAACCATTCCCATAGCATATGTGTTGCACGTATTTTGTCATCAACCTTTTCCAAGTTTTATCTAGTGATTAGTTCAGAAATTAAGAGCTAGATTAGTACAGTTCATTCCTTACATATACTTGGTTGTTTTTCATTTAGTTGTATTCTTGGAATAGAGTTAGAGTAGTAACCTTGTATTCATTATTCGTATAGTGGATACTTTTGCCTTGAGGCTCGGTGTGTTATCGACATAGATAACATGCTAGAAACTTATATCTTGTTCCAATTTATTTCAGCTGTCTTACTGATTTATATAGTTTATGTCAAAGCCTTAGGGTGTATTGAATATACTCTTCATTGTTTACAACAGAAGAGTATAGGCAGGACACATAGTTGAGTTGTGATATTTGTCAAAGTATTAAATCCCGGTCCTCATACTCTTTCCATTGGTATCAGAGCCAAACACCTCCATATTGGTGTTTGGATTTGATACTTTGAGAGATGGATACCACCAATGCTGCCAACAAGATGCCCGTCCTGGATGGTTCCAACTATAGTTAATAGAAGCTACGGATGAGAACCTACATCAAGTCAATGGACATTTGTGCCTGGAGATTTGTCATTGAAGGGTATGCGGTACCCAAGCGGCCTCCTGGTGGTGACAAGGATGTGATACCCAAACCTGAGTCTGAATACTCGGCCAATGAGGTAACTAAATCCACTCTTCATGAAAAAGCTTTAAATTCTATTTTTGCTCATGTTAACCAACATATGTTTAAATTAGTTCAAACTTGTACTACTGCGAAGAGTGCATGGGATATACTCCAAAACCATTGTGAAGGTGATGAAAGTGTTAAAGAGTCTAAATATCAGATGTTAGCAAGTAAATTTGAGAATGTTAGAATGGGTGAGGATGAAAACATCGCTGAGTATTTTGAGAAACTAATGGATATATCCAATGCGAGTCAAATACTAGGTGAACCTTACTCAAATAAACAACTAGTTTATAAGGCTATTCGTAGTATTTCTAGGAGATACGAGATGAAGAGGATTTCTATTCAAACTGCTCAAGCGGTAATGAATATTTTATTAAATTATGAGATGTCTATGAAAAACCCGCCTCCTGGTCTTAAAACGAATAAGGATAAAAGTGAATCTGGCATAATTCTTCAAACCACCTCCGTTGATAATGAACCTGATACTGAGGAAGCCATTGATAATATGCTTTTAAACACTGTTCTTAAACGTTTTAAGAGTAGTAGCATAAAAGACAAGTTCAAAGGTAGTTCAAGCAACAATCCCTCCAAATCTTTTGTCAAACAGACCTATAAACAACTAACAGTTGAAGAAGCTGAGAAACTCAAGAAGAAGAAGTGCTTTGCATGTGAAGGGTATGGACACTTTGCTAGTGAATGTGCTAACACCCTTCGAAAGAGGGGCAATGCCTATTGGGTTTGTGCATCTAGTGATATAGGTAAAGAGGAGACTTCCACTGAAGAAGACGAACATGAGACATCTGCACTACAAACTTTTGTGCACATGGAAGAAGCATATAAAGATTTGTGTACTGACGACACTGAGAACACTCAGAAACAATTCTTTGCAGATTTCTCTAACTCTGAGTATGCTGACAACACCTACTGTGATGTTCAAGACTCAGATAATCCTGATGTACATTACTTGTCAGGCACAACTGATTGTGATACAGGTGACTTCCCTGACATAGAAGAAGCACATGAAAAGGAAATTGTGGATGAAATCAAAAACATCTATGGAGACGTGCTAATTCAATGGAAGAAAGTTCTGAAAACAGAATTGTATCTCAAAGATGAAAACCAGTATCTTCGAGACACCATCAACTGACTTAAGGTTACTCTCACTCAAAAGGAGAGTGAACTTGAAAAGGTACAATCCAGATTAGACAAAGCTGAACTTACTTTTGCCAAACATAATGCTGGATCCTCTAAACTTGATGAAATCTTGTCTATAGCTAATGATGGTACCACTAGTCTCAAATATTCTAAACCTGCTGATAAGATTGCCTCTATGCTTCCTCTTGGTCCTATATTTGTGAAACTAAGAATTTTGACTGTGATGATGAGAAACTCAAAAAGAAATATTTTGTGTGTGATCATTGTCATAAAGTAGGTCATATTAAACCATATTGTTTGAAATTAACCAAAAAGAAAGAAAACTCCGAGCAGGTTCTAAACACAGAGGAGAAAAGTGCTGACTCTACTTTGCTTGAATGCACTAGTAGTTCTTCATTACTCAATGGTACTTCACTAACCACGCAGGTAAAACGTCAGAAAGAAGGTGTATTGAAAACACCCCCTGCCAACAAAAGAAGTCAAGAAGTCAGTATACTTGTCTCCAGAACTTACACCTGCCTTACCAAAGCGGAGTGAAGTCAGTATACTTGTCTCCAGAACTTACAAAAAGAAGGGTAACAACAGGTTTGGATGATCAAAAACAAAATCATGAACAATGTTGTTTTCACTGTCGTTAAAGCTAATTCTACAGGTGCTTGGTACTTTGATAGTGGATGTTCTCGTCACATGATCGACAAAAAATCAAATTTGAAGAATTTTGTTAAACTAGCTACATGTACTGTTACCTATAGCGGTGGAACAAAAGGAAGAATCATTAGTAGAGGTGATTTAGAAATTAGCGGACTACGTCCACTTAAGGGTGCTCTGTTGGTAGAAGGACTAATTGCTAATCTGATTAGTATTAGTCAACTTTGTGATGATGATCTTATGGTCTTATTTAGCAAGAAAACTTGTGAAGTTCTTGATTCTGGAAATAGGTATATCATGACAAGTACACACTCAAAACATAATTGCTACCTTGTAGATCACCAAGAACAGTGCAATCAAGTTAAACTTGACGACTCTGATCTGTGGCGCAAAAGACTTGGTCATGTGAATTACATGAACCTAGAGAAACTTGTCAAGACTGAAGCCGTCAGATGAATTCCAAAGCTAACTAATCCAGGAAAGATTGTGTGTGAAGATTGTTTCAAGGACAAGCATACCAAAGCTCCTCACAGCCCAGTTCTCACTGATGGTCAGCATGTTGGTACAAGTAAGTGCTTCCAACTCCTCCACATGGATCTCATTGGTCCGGTTGAGGTTGATAGCTTTGGAGGTAAAAGGTACACATATGTGATTGTTGATGAATTTTCTCGTTATACTTGGATAAATTTCTTAAAAGAAAAATCTGACACCTTTGGTGTATTCAAGACACTGCATGTTAGATTTCTAAACTCCTATGGCTCATCCGTTCTTCGCATTAGATTTGATCATGGTAAAGAATTTGAAAATCAATCTTTTTCTGATTATTGTGATGAACATGGTATTTTTCATGAATACTCTGCTCCTAAAACTCTCCAACATAATGGGATAGCAGAGAGAAAAAATTAATCACTCCAAGAGATGGCTAGAGTAATGTTAAATTCTATGCATGTACCAAAACGTCTTTGGCTGAACTTTAAACACTGCATGTTATCTAATAAACAGGGCTTATCTCAAAGGTGGAACGACAAAAACTCCTTATGAAATTCTAAATGATAAAAAATCGAACCTTGCTCATCTTCGTGTGTTTGGGTGAACTTGCTCATACTAAATGATAGAGATAAGCTAGGGAAGTTTGATTCAAAAAGTGGCAAAGTATTTTTTGTAGGCTACTCCACTAACATTCATGCATATAGGATTTTCAATTATGTACGTAGAATTATGATGGAGTCAGTCAATGTAGTGTTTGATGATTTTCCTAGTGCTGCAGAAAAATAGGAAGACAACGACGGTGTATCAGATTCACCCTCAGAGGAAAAACCTACACAGTTAATATTCCCAGATCAGAATCAACCACATGAAGATGATCTTACTCCTCCACCCACTGATAATCATGTCCAGGACGCTCCTAGAGATGATACAACAAATACAGTTAATGGAATAGACACAAGGGAAGCTGAAATACTCAACTCACCTCCAGGTGTGATCGATACACCCCCTGCATCATCGAGAGATGAATTTGAACTGGAAGAACATCTTACTGGTGACAATGCTTAGCGTGATCCTCCATCCAGAATCTGCAAGGTCCATCCATCCACTCAATTCTTAGGTGAACTGTATGCTGGAGTCAAAATTCGGAACAAACCACGAGTTGACTACAAAAAGATGGAAAATTCACACATATGTACGGATACTATGTGTGCCCAGGTACGTACCTCTTGTTTTGTTTCTAGTATAGAACCTAAGAATGTGACTCAAGCTCTAAAATAAGTTCATTGGATCAATGCCATGCAAGAAGAACTATTACAATTCACCAAAATAAAGTTTGGACTCTTGTCCCCATCCTTCTGGAATCAATGTTGTTGGTACTAAGTGGATCTTTAAGAACAACAGTTATGAGAATGGTGTCATAGTTCGTATCAAAGCACGTCTTATTGCTCAAGGATTTACACAGGTTGAAGGAGTTGATTTCGATGAGACCTTTGCACCTATTACTAGACTTGAATCTATTAGACTTCTTTTGGCCATTGCATGTCACTTACATATTACTCTCTATCAACTGGATGTTAAAGCTGCATTTTTAAATGGTTTCATTGATAAAGAGGTTAGAACAACCCAAAAGATTTGTGGACCTCTTTCATCCACAATATGTGTACAAACTGGACAAAGCTCTTTATGGTCTAAAACAAGCTTCTAGGGCGTGGTATGATAGACTTTCTGATTTTCTTTTATAGTTAGGTTTATTGCGTGGTGAACGGGATAGGAATATGTTTATCCTCAAAGGATAAAAGGATGTGTGTGTAGCCCAGATTTATGTTGATGACATTGTTTTCGGCTCTACTAACAAATCTCTTCTAGACAAGCTCTCATTCTTTGAGATGAGCATGATAGGAGAGCTCTCATTCTTCCTAGGTTTGCAAGTAAAGCAAAAGGCCAATGGTATGTTCCTGTCACAAGAAAAATATGTTCAAAATTTTGTGGAAAGGTTTGGATTGAATTCAGCAAAACCCAGCAAGACTCCTATGTCCTCCAGCATCAAAATATCCAAAGATGATGAAGGAGAGTATGTTGACGTCACTTTCTACAGGTCGATGATTGGCAGCCTACTATATATGTCTGCCACCCGTCCTGATATCATGTATGTCGTGTGTGTGTGTGTGTGTGCGCGCGCCAGATACCAAGCCAATCCTCAAACATCTCACCTAGTTGCAGTCAAAAGAATACTCAGGTATGTGTCTAGAACTCCTAATTTGGGCATATGGTATACTCGGGACACCAATTCTAACTTGGTAGGTTTTAGTGATTCTGACTGGGCAGGAGACCTAGATGATCGAAAATCCATCAGTTCGAGATGTTCTTACTTAGGTAATAACTTGGTGTCATGGTACAGTAAGAAAAATAATTGTGTATCTCTATCCACGGTCGAATCCGAGTATATAGCTACTGGTAGTTGTGTCACCCAATTGGTATGATTAAAACACATGCTGCATGATTATGGTCTACAAAGTAATACTTTGCTTATGTTTTGTGATAATTTGAGTGGCATTAACATATCCAGAAATCCAGTTCAACACTCTAGAGCCAAGCATATTGACATCAGACATCACTTCCGTCAGGATTTGATGGACTCAAAGCTGATTGATATCCAACATATTGAAACCACTCCTCATCTAGCTGACATATTCACCAAGCCTTTAGATGCCGAGAGGTTTTATAGTCTGCGTAAATCCCTCGGGATGTGCTCTCTATAAGAGAATCAGACCCTTGGGTGTGTCTGTAACACCACCGGAATACACCTGTATTGCATGTGGTGTATACCCTGTATGATTCTTGTATGTCTAGTTGTTATCGTTTGATCATGAGGTATTTGTGTTTCTCTTGACCTGTACAGTGTCCGACTACACTTACTTCTGATTACTCACATCTGATCTCTCTGTGATTTTACTTATCTCCTTTAAGCAAAAAAGAAAAAAAAAATTCTTATCATTTATGTAGTACACCCTGGGGAGGTTGTGGGTCCAACAGACCTTGATTGCTTTTGGGTCTAATAAAACCTTCCTTGTCTTTTTTTTATATTCCTTTTTGGTTGTTCGGGACCACTAAACACAATCATCAGTTGTGCTAGGGTGTTTGGGGCTTTGGTTGCCAGCTTTCGGTACGATTGGTGTGCTTGAGGTGGTCTCCATAAAGGTGTTCTGGAAAATGTGCATGCATTAGTATATTGGGGTGTATGGGGTTCAGGCTGCCTACATTCAGTCCTATATGCACACCCGGTTCACTGAACTAATGACTAGTGATATTGTTGGGGTGGTAGGGGTTCTGGTTGCCTCCATTCAATGGGTGTCCTTTGTCAACATACAAACATGCTTTGTTTACATCAACAACCTTTGCTTTATTTTTCTTGCTGACAAGGTTAGGACAATAGAAAGTGTTTGATTAATTTTTAAGTTTTCGTGACACATGCCTCCTTAGCAAAAATGCATGCATTTTCTATTACTTATGTCCCTCTGTGCCTATTCTATTATTTTTTGTGTGGAGATTTGCTGGAGTCATTGCTTGATTTTTTGTGAACTGATTAGGAGTGAGTGTTGCCAATAGATATGGTACATTGTTTTGAGATTCACTGCCTTCTGATTGACTAGTCGGTTTGCGTTTGCATGGGTTATGTGTGGGGTGGTGAGTGTAGAATATAGAGCCTTGGGATTACTTCAATGGGTAAGTTCTAAGTTTGATTTCCTTTTCGAAGTGTTGTTGTACCATGACATAGGATTATCACTTAAGTTCTTACATCTTTCCATTGTGTATTTTCCCTTATCTATTTTTTCCTTCCCCTTGTTTACAAAAATAAATAAATATATTTTTGCAAAACAATATTTTGGAAAATAATTAGTTCTTTTACAATTTTTTTCTACAACGAAGTTTTTTTTCAAAAGTATTTGTTTTTGGTGTTCGGAGTATACTAATGGCTATTGTTAGATGTTTCGGTTACACCCCAAGTAATCAATTGCACTCTTCCCACTCCTCCACTTTCCCACTAATCCAGCCACTACACCATACGTGGCCTCTCCCTCCCTGTTTAAAAAAAAAAAAACCTATCCCTTCGCATTCCTCTCTTCCCATCTCATTCTCAACCTTGCTTCTCAGCTCCACTATAAAACCCCAAATCGCAGTATATTCAACATTCCTCCTTTTTCATCTACAATGGCTCCCAAACGATCAGTAAAGTGCAAGCTAAACACCTCCCCAAGCCCCTCCAAAAAGCTGCCTCGATCAGGTCATGCACCCATTGCCAATCCTACACCCATCAGCATCGTAGCTCCGATCGACCTGGGAGGTGCATTCCCACTCTCCACGGTGGTGTTCCAGCCAACGGAGACTGTGGTGCAGGATATTGGACATATTCACACTACTGCACCGGCTCGGGTTCATCACAAAACTGTGATTCTAGTCTCTGAGTCCGGCGACGAGACTGATTTGGTCAAGATGGGCGTAAATAAAAAACCGGCTACACCAATTTGTTCTTCGTCAGCACCAATTGACGAATTTCAGGCTCAGAAACTGATCCCTACCCCATCTCTGGCTAAAGGTACCAGCCCTAACTCATCCCCGACTCCAGAACAGAGCTCTACTCCGCCCTTTGGGTCACCGACTGAACAACTATGTCCACCTTCTTCAAATGTGGAACTTGAATCTGAACTCCCGCCAATTGCCCTAGTAAGTGTTGAGGATATACCCCTTACTATAGATTCGACACCTGAGGTTCTTGCAGATGACTCAGCACCTGCTGATGTTGTCAATCTTGATGATGTGGATTCTGATGAAACTTCACTTCGGTTCATTCGCACGAGGTCCCTGCGTAAGACCCGAGCAGAGATGAGTGCGGAGGCTACACCGGCTCCTACTTCAGCTCCTTCCACTCGCTCCCCCAAAGCCAGAGATAAGTTTAAAGCCTCTACACCACCTCCCCAACAACCTACAGGTAACCTTCCATTGTTTTTGTCTCGTGCTTATGATGATAAGTTTTATACCAAGGATATACGTGAGACCTTTTATTAGTTTGAGGATAAAACTGTGTGACGTGAGAAGGTTCTGTGGGTTCCGAATTTCAAAACACATATGGTCTATCAGTTTTTAGAGGCTAGGAATATGCTTACTACTGTGATGTCTCTTGACTATTATGTGCCTGAGGTTGTTCGTGAGTTCTACTGCAACATGGGGGAGAAGTTTAATGAGACTGGGAATGCTCAGTACGGAAAGGTATATCTGCGCAAAAAGATATAAAATGTGACACCGACCATCATCAATCAAATATGTGGTTGGCCTACTGAGAGTGTACCCGATATACCACTCAACAAGGATGAAGTGCTCAAGGAATTGACCGGATGAAAGATGACCCAAAGGCTGCCAAGGGCTAAACCTCCTCTACTGAGGCTCACATCGCTGAGTGTGATTTCTGTATCACTTGGTTGTGACGTACTGGCTTCCAACTTCCAATGTGGCCACTGCTACTTGGGAGATTGCTACACTGGTCTACAAGCTGAAGATTGGCATACCATTTGATCTAGGGTCATGCATATTCATGCATTTGGCTAGTGTTCTGGGTAAGGGTAACTCGACCGTACTCCCTTACCCTTCATTGATTTACAGGATCTTGGTCTCCCAGGGCTTTGTGCCAAAGCCGAAGGATGAGTTGGTGGATGTTGGGGAATTCTGGATACACCCTGCTTTCATTGGTGGATCTCATACACCTGATTTTTCATGGTTTGATGTTGCCAGCATCACGGTTGATGAAACAGGTTTGGTGGTTATACCTAGGGAGATCCTTCATGCTCAACTCATTACTATTGATCAGCAAATAGAAGGTCTCAGGTTGATGAGTGCTACTATGGTGTCTTTATTTCAGCACATGAAGGGGGGAGTGAATGAACAAGTGCATGAAGGAGAACACGAAGGAGAGCAGAATGAAGAACAGGCTAAACAGGAGGAAGAGCAGGTTTCATAGGGTAAACTGAGTACACCCTACTTGGGTTTTCTGCTTTTTATTATTATTGAACTAGTTGACAGGGAGTGTTGTTCCGGCTGTACTTTGGTCTGTTATAACCTTAGAATTATAACTTTTATGTTTTGTGTCGAACTATGCTATGATCTACTTTGTTAAGTGGGAGCATTTTTATCTTGCACTTATTTTGACGTGTTTGTGATGTGAAGAAAGGCAAAAACTAAGGGGGAGAATGTAAGTGTGAGTTTTTCTGTGAGTGTACTGGTTACACTTCGGAATCTACTATCCAGTGTACTATACTAGTGCAGGTGTATTGAGTACACTGGATGTATAACTCACACTACAATCGATTAGGATTAATATATATTTTACCTTTATTCAACTAACATAACAAGTTCCATAGTAGTGTATTTCTACTGTGTGCAGGAAATCGATTAGGATTAATATATATTTTACCTTTATTCAATCACTTAGTATGTTTGTCTAGTTGAAACTTGTATAGGATTGTTTAGGTCTCTGATTGTAATTTTTATGTTTCGAAGATGGCTGTGAAGAAGGATCCTAGCAATGGAGTTTAATCGAAGATTTGAAAATTGCGCAAGTTTAATAAAGACTCAAGGGATTAGTCTCCTCCGAAAAGACACATTCAGAAAGCCTTGTATAATGCCTTTGCATATTACACCTCTCTGAAAGTGTTATCACTCTGAGACAAGGAGCATGCATGTTTTCTGAAGGCACATGTTTCCGTTGAGACTTCAAGACAAAGAAATAGTACAGTGTATTAATTACATCGACTGAAAAGTCGATCCCAGAAAGCTCACTCTGAAAAAACGAGATAGTGACTTTTGAGTACTTGTTTCGAGATATCAACGGATTGATTTATGAGAAGCTCAAACAGATAGTATTCGAACGACTCTCAAAATCATCTATAAATATCAAAACTTAGAAGCTGAGAAATACACACGAACTACACGCTCTGAACACTGAATCAATATACACATTGCACGTATTCTCTCAAGCTCTCTAACTACAGTTCTACAAGCTTACAATCAAATAGCTCGAAGAATCTTTTGTAGTTCTAAGTGTCCTGAACCCTTAACAAGAGTTTGATTATATGTGAAAGAGTTGAACATTCAGACATCCTTTCTGAAGTTCATTCTCCAGAATGATTATCAACACTTGGGTCAGAAAGGAGAATCCTTCCATATACTGAACAAGTATATTAAGTTGTGATTTCTTCTCCAGCTCTCTGGATAAATGGCTGAAAAATTATTTGAAGAGAAGCTTGACAAAAATCATATAACTAACACCATTAAGGCATGGAGTACAGGAAGTACTTGGTTTGAGAAATTAAGGAAAAGCTCCAAGGTTATCTTGAGTACAAGAAGTACTTAGCTTAGAAGCTAGGGAAAAACTCAGGGGGAACATTTGGTTGGGAACCATTTGTTCAGTAAGGATCTTAGAATAGGATTAATTGTAAGGTGAATTCAATTGTCTGTTCTAGTGAATTCTAGGTCTGAGAAAGGCTGAAGTGGATTAGTTGGAGGATTACGCCACCTCCAGAAACCACTATAAGTTGTTGTATTATTTACTTATTGCATTTATATTCTAGCAACACACACACACATTAGAACTTCTAAGCACATGGTCTATGAGAAATAGTGTTTATCTATCGCTTAAGGTCTTCCGCTCACTGAATTGTATTAACAGAAACACCCCATGGTCTATGAGAAATAGTGTTAATCGACGATTGTTTTAAAAGACTATTCACCCCCCCGCCCTCTAGTCTTTTACGTTTTGCCGTTATTTGGACCAACAAGTGATATCAGAGCGGGAGGTTTACCAGCCTTCTGCATTGAACCTAGATCTTCCAGATAGGTAAAGTTTTTATCGCTTGACGGGAACATTTTAATTGTGTGTTAAGTGTGCAGGTATGTCTCTAAGTGATGCTTCGGTTCTTAAACCCGAGAATTACGAGAAATGGAAGAACAACATGATGCTACATCTTGAAGCTATCGGTGATGAGATGATTTATATCATCAAGGAAGGGCTAATCAGAATCAGACAACTGAAGCACGTGATTGAAGTATCTGACGGTTGCAGAAACACTGACGCTGAAGTTAGTGATACTTCTACTAGCAATAGTGGTCATGTTGTTGCTGGATAAGTTGAGTACGAAGACAAACCTCGTGAACTCTGGACATCGAAAGAAACCAAGAGACATAGGTTGGATGGTCAAGCTCGCAATACCATCATTCGATCGACACCTGAGCACATACAGTGCAAACTGTGGTGTGCAAAGACGACGAAAGTAGCCTGGCAATTGATAGAAGATATTTGTGTCGGTACTGAGATAACCAAGGAAAACTAGTTTGAAGTTCTAAAACTGAAATTTCAGAATTTCAAACAAGGTCCCTATGAAACATTAGAAGAACTTGATTTTCGATTTACAACTCTCATGAGTGATATGGTTGCACTTGGAGAAAGTGACAAATATTCAAATTATGAGAAGGTGAAAACCATTATCAGAAGTTTGAACCAAAATTGGGAGCATACACAATACTTCTCTTTCAATCAAAGAATGTCCCAAATCACTCCAGTGGAACTATTTTCTCATTTAGCCACTGTAACTATGAGACAACCCAACGAGGTTTGGCTATAGCTGAAAAGTTACAGAGTGTTGCTCTAGTTACCCAAGGTACTTC
>JAYMSP010003206.1:0-20684 GCA_036897095.1 Plantago elongata
TTTTTCTAAAAGAAGAGCCAAAGAACATACTGATCCATACCACAGAGCATGAAATACAGTTCCACACGAGCCTGCAAAAATATATTAATAAATTTGTGAGAGATCAGACAAAGTAAACAGCAAAATAATGCGAATCCAGGTGACTAAGTGCTATAAGTAGAAGCCGGTTATTTACCTAAAATTGTATGAAAAGTAGCTGCAAAGGCAGAATCTAACGACTACTATTTAATCATTAACAATGGTATGCATAACTTTTCTTATTTCATTTCTCAGCCTATTGTCAAGAAACCGATGAGTGTACTGTTGTGTGAGATTTAAGAGCTTAATGCTGCAAAACTACCACAGGAACAACTTTATTGCACTGACCTTGCCCAATTTGTTCTCCAATAGTCAAATCCTCCCATAAAATTTCATAGTCCAGGCTATCACTTTCAATATCAGCTTTGTTAACAGGACCACTACTAGTGCTTCCACAGCTGCTGCTACTTGTGCTGTTAACATTGACAGAAGATAACCAAGACCCAGTAGCCTCATTATTAGTTGTCCGGGTTGGTTCACTGAACTGACCTTCTGCTCTCAACGTCCCAGCAGTTGTCTGCTCCACGAATTCATTCTCTTGGTCGTTAGGTAACCACGGCCATGCAAAACGTGCTGATGCATCAGGTTCGTTTCCTTTCCACGGCCATGCCAAGCCTTTCTTTTCCATCCAAGCTTCTGCTTTTGAACTAAGAATTCGAGAAATCCCAGGTTTGTTTTCAC
Organism: Plantago elongata; assembly: GCA_036897095.1. NCBI lineage: Eukaryota > Viridiplantae > Streptophyta > Magnoliopsida > Lamiales > Plantaginaceae > Plantago > Plantago elongata. The sequence goes on from JAYMSP010003206.1 coordinate 760, forward strand.
TCTCGTCCCCAGAATCTCGGCTTAGTTTACCAGGGGAAATTTCTTCATGACCAACACTAGAGAATTTTCCAAATGGACAGGGAGGAACATCTCCTCTGGGTGTACTAGCTCCACTGGAAGCTCCATCATCCCGATGATCAGGCATAATTGCATCTGAAAATCCATGATCAGAGTAGTGACTGTCACCACTGCCACCTTCACGCTCTGGGTGGTTCTCAGAGGGCCTCATTTTCAACTTCACTTTGTTGCTTACTTTAGATGCCTATCCAGCAAATTGGACATCATTAGCACATGCTACTGGAATAGGGTTATATGGACGACCAGCCCAAGTGTCGTACAGACCTTGCACCAAATTCCCATGCATTTTTCATCACACAAAACTTAATAATTTTTTTGTACTACCTTTTTGGCAAATTTGGAAGACTAGCACTAAACTATCTAACTTTTGAAAAGAGAAGTCTTAGTTAGTGCACAAACTTTCAAACAGCGGCAGATTCCGATAAAAAAATACAAAGTGATGTGGTGCAAGTAGTGTTTCCCACAATGCCCAAACAACTCTGATCCCACGGTTCCCAACAGATATAGAACTCAGGATGTGGGAGAATTCCTCTCCCTCCAAGTTCTTACCACTTGGGGTAACCCTTGGCGAATATCTGCTGTAACCTAAATTTAAAAATGTGCAGAGATTGCAGAAAGCTAAAATACCAACCAAGTTTGAAATTTTGGATGCAATTGCTGTTTGTAGAGGCTGCTGTGGATCCAGTCCAAGTTTAGCTGCTGAAGCGATGCGCCTGCCAAACCTTGAATCGATTGGCCGTGGTGGCTCTTGGTATGCAGACTTTTTTTCTTGGAATTGTCTAGAATCAGTCGACGTGCATATGACACCAACCAAACTCCCATTATCGTCAAATAAAGGGGTATTAGTTGCCACAATCATGAACCTGTTCCCTCTCTTGTCCCGAACAGGAAACTGACCCGTCCATCTCTGGCCTGTCCCCACGCGATGTATAATGTTAAAAGCCACACCATGATCTTGAGGATCACATAGAAGATCAATGGCACTTGCCCCTATCGCTTCATTGGCTGTATATCCATATAGATTTTCAGCACCTTTGTTCCTGCAAGAAACATACAAGATCTTATATTCCAATAACCCAATATCGTTCTCTTTGCAGATGACTTCAAATTCAAGACCATTTTCGCTAATAAGTTTTCTGCAATCCAAGATTATCATGCCTCTTCGCAAATCCTTCTGAGTATTAAGTGGATGTTAGCTTCTTTATTCCTTTTAAAGCTCCATATGGATTAATGCAGTGTTGAAAAAATCAGGTTCAAGTCTAATGTATTGGAGAAGCACCTACCACAAACACACGCCTCAAAATGGCTTAAAAGCTCAGACGCCACTGGAAAGATTACCTCAAAGTGCTAAGAAAGATCCAGTGATTCTTAAACAGCTTATTTTAACTTTTTTTATTAACTTCCTTTAGATGGCTAATGGTATAAACTGCTTTTGCAAACTACATTATTTTCTACTTCGGATACAAATAAGCATTGATAATAAAAGCTACAGCAAACAGGCACTACAGTTATGACTTTGCATCAATCTGCAATTACGGGCCAAGGCATGAACAATCCCAGCACTAATTCACATCCAAAACAAACAAACAATTCAACTGAACTAGCAACTTCATGTAAATAGCCCAACAACAGAAAATCTAACAAAAAATCAAACAATTCCTAGAACAACTTTTGTAGCTGGTTATTAGCAAAAGCTACTATTGTGAACCCTTCTTTTCTGCTTCTGCTACAAACAAGCAATAATCAGTTTTACGAAAAACTATTGCAAACAGGGCACTACACATACACAGCATAATATAACCTACGACTATTCAAAAATCATCTAATCAACAACGAGCCAAACGTATGATTAACTAACAGTCAGCATTACCAGCACAACCAAACAACCAATATCCAAAATCAACAATTCAACTAAACTAGCACAACGTGAAACGATCAAGTTCCGGTACATATTAAGCTGAAACAACATCAACCTAAGAAACTAACCAGTAAATAAGCCGATTATCCAAATCCATAATATGAATAGACTGCCCCATAGACTGCAATATATTCAAATAATACTTATCCGTAAACCTAACCGCGGCCGGCCCCACTCCCTCCCCTTCCCCTCCTACTCCCACTCCCACTCCTCCTCCACTCCACGTATCCCTATCCCTACTCTCCCTCTGCAACGGCGACGAATGTCGAAACGACGCCGAACCCGCCTTCCACACAGAACCCCCATCTCCCCCACCCGGTCTCCGCCGCGGCACACGCTGCGGCGATATCGAATGCGCCCTCTGCCGGTGCTGTCGCTGAGCAGCCATAATCTCACTCGTCGATGACGTCAGGAGCTTACACATCTCCTGCTTCAAGTGCGCGTGCCCTAATTCGAGCTCTTGAATCTTCTTCATGAGGTCCTCCGGCGGTGGCGTGGCCGGCGGAGCTGGACGAGTGTCGCGATTGTCCATGTGAATTGAATAGAAACCCTCAACTAGCGCCAATCTCGAGAATCAATAGAGCTAATTGGTGGAATCTGGTAGTTGATTGACTTGATCTAATCAGGTTGAATTGGAATTGAGAAAGTGAAAAGGGTTGGGTATTGAGCTTAGGTGGTGGTGAACTGGAGAATTGAATTGAATTGAATTGATTGCGTAAAAATGTGAGCTTTGGGTTTGAGAGTTAGCAAACTGTTTTGGAGCTTTCCTCTTTTCTTTAATCACCTTAAACACTCAAAGCAAAGCCAAGCCAAGCCAAACGAAGCTTGCATATACACTTTTCCTTTTCTAGCTAAGCTACACTGTTGATTCAAGAGCATATATATTAATTATTCAAAGTTAAGTTTCATGTTTTTCATTTTTTTTTATTACTACATGATGATGATAGAATATGGATGGATATAGTATTAAATACTCTCATCCACTATTCACTTGGTCAAACCCAAACCCAATTGCAAAACCTCCTTTCCTTTTTGAGTTTTCCACGCACCACGGTTCTCTCCAACTAAAAATTAATTTAGTTTAATTTAATTCTGTCATAATTTATATTTTATTTCAGTTCAATTCAGTAATTTTCAATTGAGGAGAACATAACATAAATTTTCTTAAACTGAAAACTTTTTCAATTCGATTCAATCAGCTCACCATAGTTAATTTTATATTATACTTTAGTTTAGTTCATTTTAATAAATTTCAGTTGAAGAGAACAAAGTATGACAGTTAGACCATATATAATATCGAAACGGGTTTGGATCGAATTGGAATAACCATATATACGGGTTTTTTACTTGTGTTTCAAACTTACTTATGTGAAGTTGGTAAATGTAAAACAAATTAAAATTTCTAATCTCGGAGATAGTAAGATTGACTAGCTTGTAATAACTAGACCTAGAAATCGGGTTATTCGGATCGGGTCAAATTGGGTCGGGTCATTACCGTTCGCTTTTTATTTCGGGTCGAGTGATGTCGTGTTCGAATGATGACCGGTTTGGATCGTTTCGGATTATTAATATTTCAAGTCGCTTTGGATCGGATCAGGTCACTTCATATCCCAGCCACTTCAGGTTCGGGTGTAATTTGGATTTGGGTCCTTCCGGGTTTTAAAAAATCGGATCGTTTCGGGTCGACTATTTTCGAATTTGGCTGTTATTCGGGTTTGGGTCATTTCGGATTAAAAAAGTTCGGATTGTTTCGAGACAAATATTTTCGGATTTGGGTCGTTTTTCGAACTAAATCTTTCGGATTGTTTCAGGTCGAATATTGAGGTAGTTTTATACAATGCACATTTTTAATATATTATACAATGATACTTTATTATTGTTGAAAGTTTCTTTGTTCTAACTTATAACTTGTAAAAGACTTCTCTAATTAGAGTTTTGTTAATTTGGGTTTGAATTGACAAAGAACATGAGGATGTAATTAGTTTGCTACTTACTAGTAATATGCTTCAGAAAAATTCTAAACTCGGATCATTTAGGTTTGGGTGGTTTAATGTCAATAATAATTTGGGTCATTTCGGACCGGGTCTATTCATATCATTCGGAGCAGATCGCTTTGGATACACCGGATCAATTCGTGTTTCGGATCATCTTAGGATATGACGAACGTGATAATTCCGAGTTTACTTTTGAATCCAGATCGGTTCATTTTGAATTGGAGTTCGAAGTTGGGTCAAGACTGCCGGGTGTATAGTAATAACCATCACCTCATCCCATTTTCAATTGTTTAGAACTTTAACCGTTTATGGATAAGGAATGTGATAGAGTTTAGTGTATAATATATGTAAAATTATTAATTTGACTTTAACTTTTATTTTTTTATATTATAAATAAGTTAAGTTTAGATGAATTATATGAATCTTAATCAGTTGATCTTCAATTTTGACTCATGATTAATTAATTGCCTAGATTAAAACACTTCATCACTGTTTTTGTTTTTGTGCGGCTTTGGTGAATCCCTCTCCATACATTAGTTATGTATAATAAGATAACTGTCTTTCATTGGGAGAATATTACAATATTTAGATAAATGTATTTCATGTGAAGAAATATGCAATATGTCTCAATCACTACAAACCGTGTTTTCTTTCTTTTGCAGGTAAGATTGATAGATTCAAAGTGTAATGCCATTAATGGTGAAGCAGCTTTTCCTACCCATTAAGAATATTAAGAATATTTTGCGAACCTACATAAATTATATCCTAAGGTTTAATTGTTTCACAAATGTAATTTTACATTTTTCCAATTTTAATCTTTAATTTTCATCGTGAATTATCCATGGTGTCAACTTTATTTTTTTCAACTTTAATATTCTAATTTACTGAGGTGATAAATATACTACACGTCCATTAACTTTGTCCAGCTCGCATGAATATCAACTATCACCAAGTAAAAAAATGAACAATACAATTACAATATGAGAATTATAGAAAGTAAAATAATATTATGGGCGAAATTTTGATTAAAATTTTGCCCCATATAAGTGCTTGGTTGATCAAGTAAGTTTTACTATTTTTGATTTAGTTTCTTATTTATCCATGATTTTGCCAACAAATTTTGAAAGATTGAAGTTTAGGATGACACTTGACACCCAACGAAAACATGAAGCTGCATGTTACAAATCCCAAAAACTTTGGGACTAGATTTGTCATTCTCCCATTTTTTCAATAATTATCATTTTGTCCCCCAATTTTTGTGTTACTACAAACCACTCACTCAACAAGTCTTTTAAATTATGCTAGGTAGCTAGAAATTGAAAGCATGCTTTGATATACTAGAGTTTAAATTTTCCATTCATCCGTTAAAAGCTTACAATAACTCTTTATTTAATTCAAATATAATTCCACTAAAAATACCATCTTTTTTTTATCATATTGTTTTTTTCTCATTACTTTTTATCTACACTTACAAATTTAAACTAATCAAATAAAACCAAACCAATCAATTTTACTTGTTCAGTATGGACTATGATGTATTATTTTTCTTCATGATGAAGGAAGGATAATAATATCACGTAATTTTTGGGCTGTTTTGAAAATGTAATTAATAGGATAAAATAGAAAAAATAATTTAAAGTGTATTGTATCTACTACCAGGTATTTGGTGTCTTGACAATGACATCAACTCTCATCAGCTAGCATCAATAATATTCTTTTCTGCTTGAGGACATGAAATTGATGGTTATCCTCTTAATTCATGGACTCTGAATTAATTATGTGATTTTCCACCCATCCTAACTAATTACTTAATTATCATCAATATCCAAGTATTTATACAGCTTTGTTATACTTATCCGCATGTATTATCCTTTAATTTGTATTATCATCTCATAACCTAGCAATAAACAACAATGTTGAATTCTCACCTCACTTCTCTAAATTTATATCGTTTACCTTACAAAATCAATTAGTAATTCTCATTAGTTAGAACCAGAGTACAAAGTAACTATTTTAACACCTCATTTCTCTAAACTTGTATCGTTTACCTTACAAAATCAGTTAGTAATTCTCATTAGTTAGAACCAGGTACAAAGTAACTATTTTATTACTTCGTGTACATATACAGTTGCTCACTAACAGTCGAGTCTTTTCTCATAATGATCGTGACTTGATCGATCGCAAGTCAACTTTGCCACGATCAAGTTGATTTTGCCAAACTCGAACTTAACTTTCTCACAAGTTAATTAAGATTTACTTGATTCGTTAATTTCCGATTTCCAATCTTTTGCTTCTTTTCGTTGGTCCCCCGAGAGAGCGTTTATTAGCACTTAAACAATCTGTAATTGCACTTTAACCCACAAGGATTTTGCATTTCAGTGTTCACAAGAAGTTGGGGAGCTAGGCTAGCAAGTGGATTAGTTTTTGTTTTGGACATTAACATGTTCCACCAGTTGCAGTTGAAGAGAGACGTGAGTGAATATCTATCTCTACCGGAAAACTGGAAAAGCCTTTGGATGTCACCATCCAGTCCATTGTACATGTTTTCCGTTATTAGTTTATAGGTTGAATTTTTAAGTATCTATAAACTACTAAGTTATTAAATTGTCCGGATTGGGGTGGAATTTGGTTAAGGTTAGGTAGGTTTTGATTTTGGGCGGCTTGTATTATTGCCTTTTGCCTTTGCTCACCACACACCCATTAGATATTAGGTGTTGTATCATTGCAAGCCACCAGTATTCTATTTCAGACCCATGCTTCTTTTCATAAATCTTTGCACTTATAACCACTGGATTGAGTACAGTACATTAGTTGTGTTAAACTACATGTATTATAGCAGCTCATGCACTAATGTTTTCTGCTGGATACATTTATACATTATACATCCTATCCTATCCTATCCTAGTCTTGAATTGCATACATTAATTTATGGTAATAATAATGGTACTACTATTTGATTTTCTGACCACAAAATTCTTTGACATTTTCAACTTCTCATTCAATACATTCATAAAGGTCAACTTGGACATTGTCCAATATACCAGGATTGAACCAACTAGGTTTGATGTGCTGATGCTGATGCTGATGCCATTCATTTTGAGTCATACAGACTTCCAGGCAACACTCATCATTCATCACTTCCGATACGGCTGCACCAAACTTTTCGTAAATTCATATGGCGAAACTCAGGCTGCATAGATGAGAATCATATGAATTATCATTCATCAGCAGCAACACATTTCCCATTTAATACATTGACTCATCACTTCATCTTATTGAACCCCTAAAGAGAAGACAAATTTGAAGAACATGGAAGTACAATTAGTTCAACTCAATGGATTGCCAATTACCATCACAAAACGTGCACGGCACTTTACATGATCTACACTGTCTGCTCTAGGCACAACCGGTTATTTATGTGTATAAGACAATGAGAAGAGAGTACAAATACCTGGAAGAGCTCAAGCCATATAAAGCTTTTCAATTTACCATTATAAGATTTACAAGCTATATTCTCAGTTAATCGTATAGGTAAATGCAACTTTACCGTTCATAGCTTCAACCAGATAACTTAGCTCTGGATCCCTCTCGTTTCCAGAGTACATTAAACCTCTACATACACAATATCAACATCAGTGCTCTTGTACAGAATTTGCTTAACTGAAACTACCGCTTGTCTTCCACTTGAACATAATCCCAAAACACTAAGCCAGAACTTTCATGCGTGCTTTCGTTAACATCTATTGGCAGGTTAGGAGAACAGACTATATAGCTGCCTCTTGGGTCCGGCTGGGGGAAGTTATTCCATGGAAACAACAAAATTTGCTGCATTCTTCATGAACAAGGATATAAATTCTTTCACACATCAGCCGTTCACTGCCCTTTGGGTCATAGGTAGATTCAGAATTATAAGGAAATAACACCTTTCTGATTCTCTGATATATTGAACTTCTCCATTCATATGCTTCAGTATCTTTCTGCACATGCTTAGTCCTAAGCCTTCTTGAGTAACCCACCGACTACTATGGAACATATCCTGGACCAATTCAGGTGGAAGACCTTCACCTGGGCACACAATCCTTTACATGCAAAAAATTAATGTATTAAGACTTCTCCATTCTCAAGGTTAAGTAAGAAACAAAGAGAACGACACAACAGTATTACAAAAAAAAGCAACTCAATTCACTAATAGTTGGCTGTTAGAAACAATACAAGTCAAGGGGATAGGGATGTGCTTGATATTGCATTACTGACCTTACACAGGAGTGATGACAACATAAATCATCACAGAGTGTAGCAGCTGATGAATTATATATGTTGTGCACACTAATCATACAGTATGATCCTATCGGGGCTTGAATTGGTTACAGTAATCCTACGAGGAATAAATTTTTTTCCATAGGATTGGCAAGTTCAAAGGAACTGGAGGACTGCGTTTTAAAAGAAATAGGACATATCCGAATACATCATAAGAAACACATCATTCGGTACATTAATTTGCAACAATGGTGTAACAAATATTTCACAATTATATCGCATTATACTGATCACTAAAAATATTATTTGATTATACTATGAACATTTCCACCAATGATCGAGCATGATTTCAAATTTAGACATCAATTTCACACCGTGACTAGATTTTAACATCAGGGATATAAATGGATAATATATATAGAACAATTGCACCAGAAGGAAAGAACTGGGCACCTATAGTCTAACACTGTGATGCTACCAATAAAAGGATATTTAACCCCACGCAATTTTATCATAATGCTGACAGGATGAACTAATGAAGGCAACTTTACAATTGGGATCTCCACAATAATGTATGAAGTCTCGAATGGGTTTACAAGGAGTCATCAGTTACTGCTCCATTTCCTTTTTATATCATATACGTATGAATATATACATAGTACATACTGAATACTAATCTTCGCATTTAAGAGTGCTCGAGATTCAATCAGAACAACACCATGTCAGAGAGCCAAGGTTACTGTATTAAGTATTAATTAAATTACAAATATTCAGCACATTTTCAAATCTTAGAGACACTCAAAATCTGAAAGGATAGATATGCCGCCTCGTGGCAAAACACTGGGTATAAAGATTAAACTAAATCCAGGACATCAAGGGAGTTCCAGATTACACTTCTGATTTTTATTTACTTCCTCCGATTTAAAACATGGAGACTCATGGGTTTCAACAAGCCTACATATCTTTAATGGCTTCAATATAACTTAATATCCACTATTGCACTGGAAACCTCAAATTCATCAACTGTACAGAAAACAAGAACTTAACAAAGAACAAATCAAAGTTGAATCTCATTATATCATGCATCAGAAGATAGCTATTCAACTTGTAATAAAACAAGATGCTCAGCCCAAAAATTTTATGAAATGATTGATATAGAGGATCATACCTAAATTCAATGTGTGCGATCGGCATTCCTTCAGAAACTTGCTTTACACTTGGTCTAAGTTGAATCTCTACCCATCCTCCTGGCGATGGTGCACAGCGCACCATATTCAGTAAAAAATCAGCCAAGACCTGTTGAATTCTTATTTGGTCACCGTAGAAAATCAGAGCCTTTACTTCCTCTGGTATATCACGGATCAATTGCAGGCCTCTTTCTCTCAGTAATAACATCACCTGGCTAACAACAGCATCTATAACACTATCAAGTGCGAATTCTGCCTTCTCAACCTCCAGTGAACTACTACAAAACGAGCTAAAAGTTAATTTCCTTGAAATCAGTGATAGACATGTAATTATGTAAATGAGGTAAAGGATAAGAAGCTCTGATTTCATCAATTACAATACACTGACTATTTATTTCCACCAGGAAAGGGATTTTTCACCTAGTTTAGAAGGCCTTAATAATATCATAAAATCACAAGTTAATTTTTTTATAACCTTCCATCATCTCTTCAGTAAATTACACGTTAGGATATAGTGAATTAATTTTGTATAGTTAGTTCAGAACTTCCACATCGTCAAAGTACTTTGCACTTTCACAACGAAACAAGACACACTCATCGTCAAAGTCTGTTTGCTATCTGACCTAGAAAAGAGAATTTCTAGAGCTACAACAGTACAAATATAGTACTTATTTTTGTATTCAGTGGATACATACCCGTCCTCCAAGTTTTCCCGATCAACATCTTTCATAATCTTTAACATCTGCTTCTCACAAGCAGTACTAGTCTCAAGAAATTGTTTCTGGTCTTCTGTCAAATTTGTGGTTTCCAGCAGAGAATTAGTAAACCGTATACCACTTAATGGATTTCTGATTTGCTGACAAACATAAGACAGTTCTTTCAATTTTGAAACGGACATTTTCTCTTGTTGCCTCTGGATACTCATGGCTTGCTGCACTTCAGGACTAGCGAGCTGTAGAAAACAAAAGGCTCCAATAATCTGGCCCTCCATATTTACCCTCTTGTTTGCTGTCAAGAGAGCTTGCACATATTTTCCACTTTTTTCATAAAAAGAAAATGGAAAATTATCAACATCCTGGCCTTCAATTGCATTGTGCAAGACAATCATGAACTTCGTCATGGAATCTGGGCCCTTAAGCCGGCAACAACTTCCAAATATCTCCCCAATTAACATCTTTCCAATGACGTCTCCTCTACTCCACCCAGTGAGCTTTTCCATAGCAGTATTCCATTCAGAGCAACAGGTGTTTTCATCAAAAGCAAATATAGGTGGTATTAGAGGGTTGGGGCTCTGTACAATAGCACGATAGTCACCTTGGATGTTGATGAACTTATCCATTACTGCTTTCTGGCCAGTAACATCTTGACCAACAAAGCAAACACCAACTATATTATTCGCGTAGTCTTTACTTGAGCAAGCATTGACCACAACATACACATCCTTGTTAAGTTGTTCAGGGACAAAAGTCTTCAGACGTAACTCTATGTTCTTATCTTCCTCACCTGTAGTAAAATTTGATGGGAAGGAAATGTGATGAACTAATGAAGGGGCGCAATGTACTCAAATTACTAGTTGAGACTTGAGAATATGCATAATGCAACTGTATTATTATATAATATACTGAGGAGTATATGTTAATTTCAGGTTGACGAGTGTACCTTTGAGAGCATTCACGAGAAGCTTCTCGGCAATATCTTGTGCCTCTTTGTGAACAAGTTCGTTAACCAAGGATTTCCCCATTGCTTCTTCAACAGGTAGTCCAGTCAACTCTGCAACTTTTGCATTCCAACCATTTATACGACCGTCAACATCTACGGCAAATATAGGAGCTGTTGCTGTTTCTATCAACCTGACCATCTCTCTGGCAACAGAACTAAGTTCATCCATTCCCGGTAAATCAGAACCTGACGCCCGGGCTTCAACAACTGCCTTAGAGTCTATTTGATCAGCCTCTCGAAAAGAATCACGTAAAATTAGCTGCAAAGAGTGGATTGCATCCATCTCTGCAGTCTCCCATGGAAGACTCCGACTCTTGACCACTTCTAGAAATGCCTTGAAAGAGGAACGGGGATGCATTCTCTGACCGTCATCTTTATCCATTGGATGATGCTTGGCACCACCCCATTTAATCTCCTTTGCGGTGTGGGAACGAAACCAGAACAAGAAATCCCTTGAAGTGATATATGCAACAGCCATTCCACAAACCGCATCACCTAAAGAGGTTGCCCCAGGATAACCGGCATCGGCTAAACTATCAGTGCTCAACCCTGTCGAATCCCCATGAGAGGCAAACAACCATTCCACTATATCCTTTATCTGTGGTTCAGTGGGTGTGATACCCATACAATAGTACTTTCCGTGGTAGAATAACGCAGCACCATCACACTTCACCAAATCAACGATGCTAGGGCTCTGTGTAACAATTCCAGTAGGTGACTCCCGAAGAAGCATATCACACAGCAGTGTCTGCGTCCTCAACACACGCTTTTCCGCCATTTGTAATGCCAATTGAAGCTCCATATTCAGCTGAAGCCCAAAGGCCTGCATTAAAAATTCACAAGCATAACGGAGCGGGAAAGGAATGCTTCGTGGAGAAGTATGATGTCCAACAACCAAGCCCCACAGCCTCATCGAATTCCTCCCTCCAACACCATCCTCATCACTCCCATTAATAATAACAGCCAGCGTCAAAGAAGCCATTGTCCCCATATTCGCCATATACTGAGCATGACAACCATGAGGAGCCCTCAGGGTCGACCCTACCAAACACAAAGGCTGCATCAAACCCTCATCCTGAACAACCTTAACCGGAGTAGCATGACAATCCACAATCATCCTAACCCTATTCTGCTTAAACAAAAACCTAGACGCCTGTGGAATATCCGTAGCAGGGTAATGCAAACCGATATACGGCTCCAAATCCTGCCTCTTACTCTCGGCCACAACCTCACCATGCTCATCCTCATGAAACTTATAAACCATAACCCTATCATACCCCGTCAACTCCCTAATACTCTGCACAACAGTATCACACAAAAGCTTAATATCCCCACCCGGAAGCGACTGCAAATGCGAAATTGCCCTAACGGCAAGCTTCTGCGACTGGACTGCCCCTGCAATCGACAACGCAGGGTCCTCCGTCCTAGCCGGCTCCAAATCAATGACAATCCCCACATCAACCCTATGCAAAATCGCGTAAAAAGGCTTGCCAGAATTCTTCGAGTGAATCCAAACCGGATTGAGCAACGTAATCTCCCTAGCAGCAAATGCCCTCTCTAACAAAACCGAACTAGACGGCGAAAATAGGGTTCGCAAATCAGTTCCAATAGCGAGAATCTCAGGCTTCTCCAGACTAGGAACTGACTGAGGCATTAACCCAAGCATCTCCCGTGCGTTAACAGAAAACGCAATAACTCGGAAATTGAGCTCATCAACGGCGATCATACAGCCGAAAGGCTGAATGTGACCGCCACGTTGAATTCTCGACAAGTAAGCAGTGATCTGCTGCTCAGGAATGGACTGATTGTCACCGGTGAAAATGCTCTGAGAGTAATCGAAGGACTTACCGGACTCACCTGACTGCTCGAAAACAGCGTGGAGACGAGCGTCGACGGTGAACTGGCGAACGGCCTTGCTGATGCTGGAGTTGGTGGTGGTGGTTGGATTGTTGTCATTTGGTGTATGATGAGTTGATGCTCTGCTTCCAGAATTGGCCATTTCAATTAGGCTAGATTGAATTTTCAATACAACACTGTAATAGTAATAGTAATAGTAGTAGTAGTGTAACTGTTAGAGGAGGAGGAAATCTGGAGAAGAGGAAGTGAAAGGGAAAGGTGGGAGAGTAATGGCATGTGTTGTTGATGATGGCATCATGTCATCCAGATACTTGTGCAGCAACTTGTATACAAATATACACAATACTAGTTGCTGTTGTTCCTGTGCTGAATTCAAGGCTAATACCAGACCACGCCTTTTTTCAATGACTACTATTTTACTGTCTGTGTTGCCAGGATTTTGCACCTACACTTTTCCATTAATAACGGTACCCTTCTTCGAGGATCATATCATCAACTCCAAACTCAAAACTCTATAATCACACTATTTTGTTAGGTATAATATTTATGATCAAATCAAACGTTTACGTTTCAAATGAGACTGATTAATATAGATTCCTTGATTTGATAGGCCGTCAACAACACGTTCACATGTCCTATAAATTATCCCACAAAATATCATGTTCTTATAGTTAGTCCACAAATAACGTGTAATTGCTCCTATAATATTTGGGTTCGGTCTTGAAAGTCAGATCTTGGCTTCTGCAACCTGCTCACGGTTAGGGATCTATACTTGGCGGCTTAACGTACAATAATGGATCCAATCTAAACAAAAATATCTTTATCGCATACTATGAAAATTTTGTTGTATCATCATTTGTGACGTTTATGACGAAATCGAATACATGTTCCTACGTGTGGCACATTATTTATATTTAATATGCAACTATGAGGAGATTGACGTATTCTTGTCGAGAATCAATGAAGAATATATCTTTCACTTAGGTATACAATGTAATGTTTAACTTTCAAACGAAACACTTATGAAAGTGGAGCATTGATTCCAACTAATATGAGACAAGATAAAGTTTGAGTATTATCCTAAATTATCTGATTGTAAACTTCAAATCGAGAAGAGTGTACTCAACATCAAGTGTATGTAAGTTTTAGATACCGTTAAAAATGCTAATGAGAAAATAGTAAGATAAAAGTTATAGAATCGGTCTAAGTAATAATTGACGATGAAGCATAACTCAATTGGTAATATATTTCAACTCTAACTAATAGGTCAGATTTCGAGTCACCTTTATCGTTTAAAAAGAAAAAAATTAGGTAATAATTTTCGGGAAAGGAGGGAGCATGATGAATTAAATAGGTTGCTGCTCAATAGTTGAAACCAGGGCCAGTTGGAAGCTGGAACGAAAGGTCGGGGGAAGAGGTAATGTGTATTAAAAACGAAAAGGCGATGGTGTGAGAGAGACATTTCACGTGAATTTGGACAGTGAGGACACGCAACCTCACGCTATGTAATTCATTGGTTCACAATCTCACTCAGCGTAACAACGTGGGTTTCCATTCACAACTCGTTCCTTTCGCCTCTCCAGGCCAGATCCAATTGCTACACTGCTCTACTGAGCTTTACTCACCTAAAATATCAGATTTATTTCACTGCCTGCCTTGCCACTTGCCACTTTCTTCTTCTACTACCTATTCAAAATTTCATTTACCGGCTACACATAAAACGCCCGACTCCGAGTGACTTGTAACACCAATCGCAGTGGCTTGTGTAATCCGTCACTATAGTGATGAAAGTCGTCTTGTGACGAATTGGTGATGAAAACCACTAACCACCTTGTTATCAAAAAATTTAGGGACGAACTGGTAATGAGAATAAGAAAAAGAAAGACATATAATTACTAAGGCCAAGAATATCAATCCTTGTTTACCAAACAGGTGCATGGGATCCATTGACAAAAAAAAATAAAAAAATATTGTAGTTGACAAACCCGTTTGCCAAATTAGCAACCGGTGAACGGCTGGTTGATCCATCCAAATAGATAGGTCCCCTCCCAATTGGACACCTTTTTTTTTTTTTGTAATTTTAATTTTCTTTTAATAACTTTTTATTATTCTTTGTAAAAATAATAAAATATATATTAAAATTTACGAAATAAAATTCTCTTCAAATAGAGACCAATATCATTATATTTTCATATACTTGAAAATCCACTCTATTAATTACTTTCACATCTCAATCACAAATTTTATTTATTCTCTCCGACGGATTCGAATGAGCCATTTTATCCACATTATTATCCTTGCATATTTTTTTATATAAGTTAAAGTTTTTTATTGTTGGGGAATTGATTGCAAAAGGCAACCAAAAGAGAGCCAAAATGTTATGTATTATAAATTGTTAAGTGGGTAACTTTGAGCAACTAATTATCTAAGTTCCACCGATCGGTTTTGCGTGTTTTTTAGCTCGTCGCGAAGTGGGATGCGCAAGCTTCGTAACGGTATAAGATACGGGAGGTAACCAATTCTAGGTGTGAATGATAAATTGGGCTTAAAGTGAGCTAGTTGGGACTTGCCTTTTGCAAGTGTCCCACGTTGGAAACATATGGAAGAAAAGAGTGGTATACATGTATTCTTGTGTTTACTCTAGTTCACAAGTATGTGTTGTGGTTATAGAAAACTTCCTACGCGCGCGGGGGGTTGGGGGAGGTGGGGAGAAAATTTGAACTAAGAATTTCCAAGAAAAAAACGTTCAAACATTAGATATAAAACGTTCAAACCCACTACTACTAATGTTAATGTGAGAATTAAAACATCAGTTACGAATTTTGGCGTAATGTCTATCTAGCTGTATATACTTCTAGTCCTCACTTGTTTATTTGAGTACACCAAAAATTCTCCTCTCCTCTCTGTTTTCCTTCTGCACTTTAGATATTCGAGTGTTCTTCACCACAGAAGTTCGACAGAGCTTCTGCTGCTGAGTTTCCAGCGGTTGGTGAGATTGGGCGTTGTACCTTGAGAGCTAATTGTCCGAGGAAGGCCTGAAGCTTACTATAGGCGGACAAATTTAGCTTAAGGGGAAGTGGTCTAACTGCTGACTCGTCCAGGATTAAATCTGAATTCTTTGTTTCTTGATTTTTGATTTGTGATCAACCTACAGTAAGTGTGGTAGAGATTCTTCTTTGTAATGTTCGATTACTCTTGTTACTAACAATTCTTGCAGCTACAATCTTAACCGGATCCAACACTTATATTATATATGATTATTATATTTATTTATATATATAATTATTTTACGATAATAGTGAAAATGATAATAATATTTTATTGAATTGGTTGTATTGGTTGGGGTCATGAATAAACTATAATTTATTTGTCGTGGTTAGGTTGGTTGGAAGTTTAGGTATATGCATGAGAGAAAAATTAATTGTTTATTTAGAAGGTTAGGTGGTTGGGCTGGTTGTCCGTTCACGAATATTATTTGCCCAAGTAACCAGTAACACCTCGTCAACCTCACCGAACTAAGATCTATGTCATTTCTAGTTGGTACTCACCATTCAAAATTTCAAATGGCACCCCTGAATTACTGACTACACCCATCGTTCATGTACAGAGATTGCACAAACTCACTTCCAAATTCCAATATAGTGTAACATATATTTAAAAATAAATTGCAAAACTTTTATAAAATATAATAACTAAAACAAAAGATTTAAGTAAACTAATTCATCGAGCTGAGCTCCATACTTAGGTAAACAAACACAAAACATTTTTTTGACATAAATTATTAAGTATTTGTGGTGACCAAGAATCTAAGAGTGATCTCGAACTTGAGATAATGTCGACAATTGCATCATTGCATAAATACTACCTGAGCATTTATAGGAGAATGTCGTCACAACTTCCTAAACTACTAATTCATGAATCGCTCTAGTGCACGATGGTTCAAACAAAATTCAACTGTCACCCATATTTTTTCAGTAGCAAGACTTAATCTAGCGCATGATGTCAAGTTGTCAAGAGCTCAACGTAAGTCCTCTTCTTTCATCCTTAGGTGCGTCACATACGCCATTGTATTGGTTCAACTCTCATCAGTCGATTTCCTTCACCCGACATCGACTTGCTTATGGCATTGCGATTTTCATCATTTTATGCCTCATACATACTAGTATATCCTTCCGAGGAAAAAGTTGTCTAAGCCTTTAAGATCGAGTAGTTCAATATTTGGTTCGGGTGATTGTATCGTCCTTGTGCCCTTGTCGTATACCTATGTCTCTATATGACAGTATCTTGTGAAAACCCATGGTTACCCCTTTGAACAGAAGCTAAAAACAAGTTGTGAAGCATTTGAAGCATCGAGTACATTCATATGGAATATGAGTGTACTATATGAACACAAGGTGGTGGGACAAATGATGTGCATAGTTCATTTGAAACCACGCTCATCCCACGTGAAATAATGTACCAAAATGACCCAATAATTTCCTGCAACTATTTCTCTCTATCTTTATTATCTTATCACCATTCAATTCCAAATCCAAATGCTCCCGTCCCTTTTTACTCAACAAGGATAGTACTATGATTCTCCTTAGCTTTTCTTCAGATGGTGTACTAGTAGTATTAGATGCATAAGCCCTATAATGCCAAGCATTCTAGCGAAATCTCATCATTATGGTGTACAAGTGTTTTAAGATGATATATTCATAGAATTTTAAAATTTGCGACTGAGTATAAAAATAGTCGAGGGATAATGTTAAATATAAACTCGACATTATTAATTACAAGCTCGATTTCAATCTCACAAGAGAACTCCCCATGGGCTAAAGCAGACTCCCTTGCAAAACACCATATTCGTCATGAGAAACAAATCACATTGATGTCAGGTTGATCTTCATTATAGATCTAATAGCTCAGGGAATACTTGAAGTGAAGAAGGTTCATACTTTAGAAATGGAGCGGATTGTATAACTAAAGCCTTCCGACGTTCAAAATTCAATCTCCCCAAATTATCTTTCATTATACAATAAAGCACAACTTAGATTGTAAATCATTTCCCCACCAATCAATAAATTCAGGGTTCGAGTCACATATATTGTTCAAAAAAAAAAAACTTTCATTATACATTCATGTTAGTTCGAGACTAATTATTCATTAGAAAATGTAAGATTTTCCGAAAATAAAAAAAGTCAATATTTTTGGTGGTTTTTCACGGTTTTTGAGTTTTAGCGGTCTGACCGGTCGGGTTTCTTAAAAAACGTCGAGACACACATTTTTCATTATATTTTGAATACATTATGTTATGATTTTTAAGTTGTTAACAACGAAAGTATCAATTACAGTTTTAACGTATTTTGTTAATTTTTTAAGAGAGTATATTATGATTTTAATGTGTCGGTATGTATATTTGAGTTGTATTTTTAACCTCTTTTGATAATATTTTTCTAGATGGTGAGATGGTTTTTAGAACCTCCATAATATGATATTTTTATGATGACTTGTTATGGTTTTAAGTGATAATCTAATACCATTAAACATGTCTAAAAGTTACAAAAAATTCATTAAAACAACAATAAATAATATTAAAATAAACTACTTGTCCAAAGAGTTTACAATATCTGTTCTTGTAAGAAAAAATTACAATAAATTTAAATTTGGTGCTTTTTTACGCAAATGCACAACTGAATTGTTAAAATAGGCTTTTTTTTCTATCTGACTTGGTGAACTCAACTTTCTGTCTTTTGTTGTATGTGTTTGATGCTTCAATACTGCAGTGACAACTTTGAGAGACATATCATCCAATCCAACTCATTGTCATCATTACACCTGCTTAAAACATTCACTATTTGGTTTAAAATCATAACAACTCCCATTAGAACTGTCATATTAATGTTTTAAAAAAACATGTAAAACAAGCTAAAAATAGTAACACTGGTGTTTAAAACCATATTAATACCTCTTACAACTATAACGAAGCAAAAATATGCAACACAAACTAAAAAAATAACATTGATGCTTAAAACCATAGTAGCGCCTTGTAAAACAATAACAATATCTTCTAAAACTATAAAAAGAAAAGCATCGGCAAACAATCATTATAAGCATTTCATCAGGAGCTAAAAGACTAATATTGTTGCTTAAAACTACACAACAATAGATCTTTAAAACTATAACATATACTAAACATATTAACATACACTAATATGAACATATGCTAAATATTATAATATTGAAGCTTCAAGCCATAACAACGCATCTTAAAATTATAACAATGCTATATTAAAGCAGGAACATGCAATGCAAGCTAAAAAAACATTAACACTGATACTTAAATTCATAACCATAGCATCTCAAAATTATAACAAATAATTTGTAAAAAATCAAATCATAAATATCTTAAAAGCACAAAGTTGTTGCTTAAAACTACAATGATAGATCTTAAAGCTATAACGTAATCGATGAAACAATAACATGCTAAAACATTTAGAACAAACTAAAAACATAACAATGGTGCTTGAAACTATAACATCAGCGCACAAAACCAAAACAAATACCAAAATGATTGTGAAAGAATTTCAATTTTACTATACGAATTTCAGATCTAGTTTTAGATTTGAAAATATCAGATCGTAAAATCACCGAAAAATCAAGGATGAAAGCTAAAAATCCACTCAAAATTGAGATTTTAATTGAAAAGGCTAAATAGATTAGTTGATTTGAACAATCCATCAACTATATCTGAAAATTCGGTGAAAATACGACAAAACATAGACAAGTTTAAATACAAATCAATGAAAAATCATGAAAACACACACATGTACGCAGTAATATTGATTTATGCCAATTTGGAAGAAAAAGCATGGTGATCTTACCTTATTCATCTCCATAGAAGCTAGTAAGATGAAATCGAGTGGAAACGTGGTG
>JAYMSP010003207.1:0-20684 GCA_036897095.1 Plantago elongata
GCTTCCTAGCTAGTCTCGAGGCGAACTAGTCTAGTGTCGCACGGGTCGAGTCTTTCACACACTTTAGAGTTTTATCCCGTGACAATACGGTGTTATCTTAGAAGAACATATTGGATAAATTATGTTCGACCTTTAGTTAGTCTGATTATGATGTACTTGTATTATACTATTAAGTAAAAAATCTGTCTCCAAAATAACGCGACCCATTCATACACATTGCCACAATCTCATATTTTTAATTCTTACACCGATCTCCTTATTTAAAATCAAATGTTTCGTTTGATCGAAGACGGAGAATATAACTTTATTAAAGATTAGATTAAGAGTCAGAAAGTGCTAAATTCCAAGGAGCAGATGGAATAATGAAGTGGTATGTCTGACTAATCAAAATTAGGAGTAAGATTAATTGATCTCCACATGGCGATGATGAAAGAGGAAAAAATGGCGAATCATGAAGAAGAAGAATCCAATCAATCAACTTCTACACAACCCTTAATTCTTCTCCCCTCTTTCCTCTCCTCTCTGCATCTCTTCTCCCAATTTATCCAAAAATCTATCTGGATTTATATCCAAGATTCTCAATCTCCTGTGGAAAGGGAATCAGAAGCAGGTGAATTTGCAAATCTCATTTGTTTCTTTTGAAAAAGATACCATTTTTCCAGGTCCATTTGTTATATAACTTCCTGTTTTGATTATGAGTCACCTGCATTATCATGTGGGTTATTGTTTTTTATGTGATATCGATAGAGCATTTTATATTGGTTAAATTATTCTGATTTGGGTGGTGTTGTGTGATGATAATTGGATCCTGGCTCTTGTATAAGGATCAAAGTTTTGATTTTGAGTACGATTTGATTTGGTTACTGAAAAGATTGAAACTTTTTGAGATTGGGTTGAAAATCTTGATGTTTGGGTGGCAAGAGGCCTAGTTTGCAAGGTAGAGATAAGTTTCAAGTTTTTACGGAGTTTCAAAACTACAGGTTGTTGTTATTTCCGTGGGATGTTAAAGTGGAAACTTTTATACTGTAATGTATGCTCTTGTCTTAGGTGAAAGTTGGATTTGTCTTTACATTTATGTTTTTTTTTTTTGTAATGGCTAAAAGTACTCAAACCCCCCACCTATCAGTTGGAGGGGAAGCGGATTTACCAACTATGCTGCGCTTCATTGTCGTCTTCACATTTATGTATTATGCTGCACTTTAACTTTTGTAGGCTATAATGTGCTTGATAGTGACTATCTGTTTTGTTGTCTTTGTTTGTATTGGCCTTGCTTAAGGTCAGCCACAAATTGGTTCTCAAACCTCTTTTCTGGTTGGTTTTTTTGTTTCGATTTTGAGGTACAATTCAATCCGGGCTACTGAAAAATTGAATCTCTGAAACTTTCTTCGAAAATCTTGATGCTTCGGAATCAGCAAGAGGCCTAGTTTATATGGTAGAAACAAGTTATAATTGTTTTATATGACCACAAACTTACAAGTTAACAAATTAAGCTGAATGTGATGTAAGAACTTTTAGAATAGTGCATGTCACTGTGTTACATGAAACACGAATTTGTCTTCACATGTGTGTATTATACTTCACTTTAGCTTTCTGTAAGCTATAATGTGCTTGATGGTGACCGTCGGTTTGTTGTCTTTGTTTGTATTGGACTGAGTCTGGAGGTCAGCCACATTTTGATTCTTGAACCTCTCGTTTTCTGGTTTGGCATGTATTGCTCAACTTTATGGGACCTCAATATGGACAATCCCCTTTTTGTTTCTACATATTGTATCGGTTTTCAATCAATATGAACTTTGAAAGCAAATTCTTAAGGTCATGTTATTCCCACTCATTAGATTATCATATTTTACCTCTTTATTTTACATTGAGATTGAAGTTATCTGTGGAATCAGTCTTGCTAATTTGACTTGTTTAGCTGATGATTCTACCAATCTGCTCGAATTGTAGTTTTGATTAAACATGATTGTTTTTGTTCAATGCCTGGTAGACTCTCAATGTTGTGTACTTGTCTGATAAGGCTTAAGTCTCTTTCTGCAATTTTGCTAGATTTCTCTTCATAAGTGGATGTGATGCCGGCAACTTATGAACTTTCAAGAAGCTAAGACAGGGCTGATTTATTGCTTTTTATATACTATTAAAGAAGGTGATATACTTATACCTAGTTGATATTAGAGGAAGTGAGGTTTAGAGTGATGCTAATGTTACGCATACTCTGCTCTAGCTTTTAGAGACATCTTAATTCTGTTACTAGCAACAAAAACTGTATGATCCCCTGTATTGAAATTTGTGAACTATCTCAGCAATATCATCATGATACAAGTGGTATATTTTTAGTTCTTGGGACGTCCTTTTGATATGATTAACATTATTCATAGGGCTGCTTTCTCTAATGAGTATTTTGAATATCTACCTGTAACTTGTAAGGAAAGGCCATTAAGATCAGCTTCCTTTTTAATATTGTTGCAGAGATTTGAAGGCTGAGCAGTATTAATGGGTGCCTGTGTATCATCACCGGTTTTAGCAATTAAACCTCCAAAAGGCTCCAAAGTAAGGAGGACACACAATCGGCGTTCCAAGAAGCACCACCTTAGCTCAGTTTTACATGGAAAGAGAAGAAGGAACAGAAAAAGGAACAATGATGCTGGAGCTCGAGTGTCGGATTTTTCTGCTAGTGAGTTTGTTCAAACTACTACCTCCTGCAGAAGATCCGAAGTCTCCAACTCCACTTTCCACCTCACTCAGTTGCAGTGGCACCACAGTCAAATCGAAGGTACTTCACCAACTTTCCATGTACTCCGCAGAATTTGATTTGTGGAAACATTTGTAACTCAGCAACATGTATCCTATCTTGTAGGCGATACAAAGCCGTAATAAGTCAATAGTCTCTTTTCTTTAGCAAGCCCGTTTAGAACATTTTATAGGTTTGGTGCTTTAAAATTTGAATACTATTGGGATCATATAAGTTTCAGGCAATCATCAAGGATGCTTCTCATATAGAAAATGCATTAATGAGTCTTGAGTACAACTGCTAATGCATTTTTGTTTATTAAAGAGCTTTATTTCATTGAAATTTAGGACATTACTTATGTGAGGATGTCTTTACAGGAGTTTGCCAGGAAGAGTCATGGTTTGACACATTCAGCATTCTTGACTCTGAATCAGATGATGAATTTAGTAGTGTGCAGGGAGGTATTGGACAGCTATCTCTATTAATATTTTTGTTATTAATTCGGGTCACCCTAGCAATTTGACTCTTGGGAAACATTCAGATTCATTTATCACCAGATATGACAAACCTGTATAAATTACATGGCATAAGGAATTCCAAGTCGCGATAAAGTTTCAACGAGTCAATTTCTTGGTTTTTCAAGTTTAAGTCTCATGAGAGTTATTATTTCAAATTGCAGTACCACCCAACAACTATACTTATATGGGTATTCAAATTATTTATTTTGCATATCACTAAAGAAACGATTTGTAGAAAACTATTTTGCTCTTTACTTTTGCTGCCAAACTGGATTTACCCGAAACCGCAACACTTCCTTCCTTCCTTTCTTTTGGCTGCTTATTTGAAGAAACTTTGCATCTGCAAGAAACTCATCTGGACCTCCTCTTTTTTTCATTGTTTTCCTTAATAATTTTCTCTATGTAGATACCTTCAACATTTCAAATGGACAAGTACCTCCGTGTGAAGCTTCATCTCGATTTATGGATATACGGCGTAGTTTTAAGGATGGCAGATGCAGTTTCAAAGAACACCTTGAGAAGTCTTTGCCAGAGAAAGATGGAGTTAAAGAGCCAAATGAATCTGCGTCAATAAGTAGTCAAAGAAGAGAGTTCTCAGGATCAGTGAAGAGTGAAGAGTCTGGCGTTCGGAGAAAAAAGTACTTGGACCGGGCCTTTGTAAGTTTTAGTGGCTTGAAATATAGTCGCGAGGAAAAAAACTCACAGGGTTTATTGAAGTCTGTCTTACCCCGGTTGATTCCTTCTATCAGTTTCAATGACAAGATGATCCCAGCAAATTCCGGTTCTCAATCCCAAAGAAGGAAATCAGCTGTTCTGAGGCTTTCATTTAAGCGTAAATCTGTAGAAGCAGAAGAAGCAAATGAATCTCGTGAGTATATTAGTTATGACCTAGGGTAATATATATATGCATCTGCTGGAGTTTGTCAGTATTTATTGAAACTTAGAAAGATTATATGCAAACGTTACTTTTTCGGGGAAAAAAACAAACATCATAGGTAGCACGTATTATTAGTTCATGTTATGTCCATCAGATAAAATGCAATAACATACAAATTTTCACCCATTGATTAATCCAGGTAGTTCGATGAATTATCTCTATCGCCCCAGAGCAGGATTGTTAATTCCCTGTTGCACCGAAGACAAGCCAACATCCGGATCATGGTCTCAAATCCCACCCTCGACTTTTAAGCTTCGTGGAGACAACTACTTCAAGTATGCTGCTAAACTCACCTGTGACCATAAGAAACGCTACTTGTTTTCTATGAGGTTTGTTGTTGGCTAACAGCTATTATTGCAGAGATAAGAAGAAATCTCCTGCACCGGATGTTTCTCCATACATTCCAATTGGCGTTGATCTATTTGCTACAACAAGAAAGATTAACCACATTGCTCAAAACCTTGACCTACCTTCTCTAAAAGCATACGGGAAAGTTCCCCCACTTCTAATTATCAACATTCAGGTAATTTGATATATTTATTCATCGTACTAGTATTTTTCGAATTTTTGATTTTGGGTTATAGGCAAGCTAAATGGTGTGTTTTTTTGGATTTTAATGCTAACAGTAAATTGATTTTCAAAGTCTTGGACTTGACACTTTTGTTTGTTTTTTTACAGCTTCCTACATATCCGCCGGCCATGTTTGTTGGTGAGGCTGATGGGGAGGGCTTGAGCCTCGTATTATACTTTAGACTCTCGGAGAGTTTTGGGGAAGAGGTCTCGCCACAATTTCAAGACAGTATTAAGGTACTTTAGGCGAAAAAAGCAATTTAAAGTTGAAAGAATGAAAAATGAGTTCATTGAGATCACACTTTATGATGCAGAGATTGGTCGAGGATGATACGGAAAAGGTGAGAGGATTTGCGAAAGATTTGACCGTTTCTTTCAGGGAAAGATTAAAAATTATGGTTGGTGTGGTTAATCCAGAAGAACTTGTTTCGAGTTCTACAGAGAGAAAGCTTCTAAATGCATACAATGAGAAACCAGTTCTTTCACGCCCTCAGCATCAGTTTTACCAGGTAAGTCATTTTCCTGCTACTTTGAGGCCTCTGCAATGAAAAACACTTCCACCATCTCTCACTTTCTTTCCTTACGAGTTCTTGTATGTGCACCTCGATGAAACTGAAATTTCCCATGAAAAGAGGTTTTTTCTCTTTTAATTATTTTTTTTAATTTTTTGAAAGCTGGTTATTAGACTCTGTACTCCCCAGACATAATTGTTAGCTGCCTGGATATACTTTTATGACCTTTGAATTTGTTTACTCTGGGTCTTTTTTTTTCCAGCAGTATTTCCAGTATCAAGTCACTTTTGTTTACACCTGTTCAATGTTTGATACTTCAGAATATCAGATGCTTTATAAAACTCACTCATCTGTGATTTTACTCATTCCAATTTGTTTGTGTGGTGACATATACCACGTTTATTACCAGTTTCCATCCTGTAACATGTAATTTATTCTCCTCAATTTGCTTTTTCATGTAGGGCCCGAATTACTTTGAAATTGATATTGACATTCATCGGTTCAGCTACATAGCAAGGAAAGGACTTGAGGCATTCCGAGAGCGACTGAAGAATGGAATACTGGACCTGGGATTGACTATTCAGGTAAAGATAATTCACTGGCCATTCATTTTCCAGATATTGTTGTGCTATATGAAGTTGAGGAAAATATGTGCCTTTTTAGTGTTCCAACATGTTTGCAACTCTCTGCAAACTCAATTAGTTACTCTTACCTAGTTTCTATAAATTCTGGAAAAGCTCCAGTTTTAAGCTATAATTCTTTTTTTGCGATGATTAGGCACAAAAGCCGGAGGATTTGCCAGAGAAGGTTCTCTGTTGTACGAGATTAAACAAGATTGATTTCGTTAACCGTGGTCAAATACCCAACATTTGTCAGTCCTGAAGATGACTGATTGACACTCTTAACACCCAGTGTTTACTGCATCCAAACTGTGCTTCTGTCAAGGTACAAGAATTCGAAAAACAGATGAAGCAAACTGTGTCTGCTAATAATGCGTCTGTAACATTGTTGTAATGTTGACAACAAGACTGTATTTACAACTCCATGTAATGTACTATTATCGTAAAAAGAATCCAAGACCCCAATATTTTGGGATGTAAAATCATTTGAT
The DNA here is from genome assembly GCA_036897095.1 of Plantago elongata. Classification (NCBI taxonomy): domain Eukaryota; kingdom Viridiplantae; phylum Streptophyta; class Magnoliopsida; order Lamiales; family Plantaginaceae; genus Plantago; species Plantago elongata. Next base: position 6,377 of record JAYMSP010003207.1, read on the forward strand.
TGATACTGATGTCAGCTTATTTAAGAAACATTTTTCCTTCCATTTTTCAGTCATCAACAGTTTAGGGCTTTGAAAAGCTGGCTGGTTTGAGAAGCTTATTGAAAAAAAAAGCTCTTCTATGTTTTTGTGTTGTGTCTTACAATTCATCTTAGCATCTCTATTTATAGCTGAAATCAGAAAGTGCTTCCTATTCATAGCAGCAACACCATTTATGATGTTCATATGTATTTGTCTCAATTTTCCTTGAGTAGTTCATCCATTTTCAACAATGGAGGCTGCAGCATGCTAATGAACATGGAGAATCGGCTCAACAGGGAGCTAGCTAGGCTGGATACTCAACAAATGTTTAGGTAGATCTTTTCTTATCTTATCCATGAGACTTGTACATGTTTTTGTTTCTCAGTGAGCAGAGAGTTTCATGCTTAATGTTTCTCCCGGTTGGGATGAATTCTACCATGGATGACATGAACTTGATCCAGCAGGCATCATCTTGTCAGGGAACTTATTGAAGAAATTGATTTGGCCGGTGATGATGAATCTTTTCTTTTGCCCATAGCTCTCTGCTTGCTCTTCAGCCACATGAGTCTTCTGTCAAGGAGCATTCTGATAACAAGCACATTATGGGTTCTCAACTTCCTAGTGATTCATCCAAGTCACAAATAGGGAAAAGGAAGAAAAAGGTTGTCAAAAGATGGAGAGAGGAGTGGGCTGATACATATATATAAGTGGGCGTATGTAGATATATGAAGGATGGGGCGGCTAGGATGTTCTGTTCTGTTCTGTTTGTAGTGAGTATGGCAGGAAACATAGGCGAAATCCTTACAGAAATGAAGGTAGGAGGAATATGCAGATGAGTGCTCTGGAGGAGCATAAATAATAATATGCTATTGCTCAATAATGAAAATTATTATGAGTTAAATCTGCAGAAACAATTTAAAGTTTGTATGACTAGTCTTTCAGAGTATCTGAATGTCTTACCTCAACAATTTTCCGTTGTTCATTACTATGATTCAGTCAGCTGCTTCTATAGTAGACAAGCCAGTGGAATGGAATTTTCCGATACGAATTTGCAAGTCTAATCCCTCAAAAGTTTATGATTAGACGTAGCATAACGAAGAAACAAGATACAAGAGAAGAGACAAAAAGAAAGAAAAAAGATACTGATTTCAATGAAAAGAGTACTCTGAAACAGAGCAATAGCTCAATTAAGGTGTGAACGCAGAGCAATATCTTTTGAACATGACCAACACTGAGATGGAGTTTAAAGTACTCGTTCCTCCACAAAGACGGATGACAGTCGTCTCAAAAAGTTTTCTTCGGAGTTCACTTCAACAATTCCCTGTAGTAATGCCAATACATCATGCCTACCCACGGTCAAGGTTGTTGGAATGTCCATCTCTTTTGATTCATCATCTAAAAACTTGATACTGTCAATTAGAACCGATTCAGAGGTCCTGCGAAATTTTAAAATTGACTCAAAGTTATAGAATAAATTAAAGATAACAAAATATTTTATACAAAATTAAAATAAGTTTTTAATAAAACAATATACTTCCTCCGTCTCAGTTTCATCTTATCACAACCTCATCTTCTCATTCATTAAATAGAAAATATATCTCTTACTTTATCCTATCACTCCTACTTTATTTACTTTTTCTCTACTTTATCACTATTTGCCTTATTCTATTAATTTTCTCTTAAAATTTAGAACCAGATTCGCGAAAAGATGAATTATGGACGAAAGTAGTACAAAATATATAACTTTAAAAATATTATACTGCAAGTGTTATTTAAAATAAAATCACATATTATTAATTGTTTATAACATACTTTTAGTCATATTTTTAATTCTCCACTACTATTATAATACTAAATTTTTATATTTTTAACTTTCTATTACTACCATGATAATAATTTGGGGCCCTTAAAAATTGAAATCCTGTGCGGGTACCACATGGACTTGAGGCCATTACAACTATGTTTGGATGCACTCCATTGGATAAACTATTTATTCTTCCAAGATTATCAAATGATATGTGTCCTTCTAAGTAACTCAACTGGAGTAATGTCTATCTTTGAAAAGTAAACCACATGTACCTCGTCCAACCTTTTAAACTTATCTTCATACTATTTGTTTCAGTTGTTGTCCAACCCTTTTAAACTTATCTTCATACTATTTGTTTCAGTTGTTGCTGTTCTGATCCTATGTACTTCAATGAACTTCAAATCATTCTTGAAGAAAATCCACTTCATTATAATATAAAATCCATTTTGTGTTCAGGATCTTCCTCTCCTCCTCCCGAGGCCATGAAAACCCTTTATCTCCATTATAAAGAATGTGCATGTTATATGCAGAGGAGGTAAACCCATGGCACAAATGGATGTCTCTTTACGCAATTGCCTTGCACCAGCTTTATCAACTTCATATTTTGGAATGTTTTCACATACTCTTCAATGCCATCTAGATTCTCCTCCTCAAGGGTAGCGTCCTCCACCGACTCATTTTGGATAACCTTCATCTGGAGTAATACGGAAGAAGTCTAAATATGAATATGAATCAGAGCTATCTGCACTCCACAATCGTTGTACTGCATACAAACAATCAAACTTTCATTAGAAATGGACTCTCCAATTAATACGTAATGGACCCTCCTAGTTTTTTATAATAATCAGTTAACATAAGATGTACCTAGCTACTGTATTCATGATGAATGAGTAAAAATGCTAAATTTAATATGTCTTGTGAGTTGTGATTGCTCCTGGATTATAAGCCATCAAAAATTCCATCTAACAAGTGAAGTCTAATGTACTGAGAAAAAAAGCACAAGTGCGGTAAGATTCAATTCAAACGGATGGAATGAATATATACCATGAAGAGGATTCCTGAAAGTGTAAGAGCCATTGCAGTAAGATTCAAATTCTCCTCATTGCAACATCAAAAATACGAAAAAAAATAAGAGGAAAATATAGAGATGTACCCGGTAAAATAGTAGTAATAGGACTCCTTGTTGGATATCTTTCGTATATACCAGTGGACGGGTAGTGTATCGAAGATGAAAATCTGGAACACAACACAAAAACAAAACAAACAATATTTATACTGTTGAGCATAGGGTGGCCCTCGGTCTTTAAGACTTTATTTGTCCCGCTCTGGTGCTCACGATTTACATAACAAACAGTCTTCCAATATAGAACAACAATGATGAATTAGAGTTCTAGCACTGAACACTAATTCCGGCGAATTAGTACAATATGGATTTATAACTGAAGTACATCCTATACCCGTTACGTATAAAAGTAGCAACTCTATTTTATTCTTCTTTATCCTCTTATACAGTTAGAAAATTCCAAAGGAAATTCATCTTCAACGTCCTCCAAACTTCACAAGTTACTTAGGACTTGAAACCCGTAAAGGATATTCTCTCGGTGATCCTCCAAAAGATGAGGGGCCATATATATAGATATCCAAAAGATGTGATTAGGGAAAGTAATTGTTCACGAAAGGCTCTTTGGAACCAACTATAAGAAGCAGTGTCGCTACCAAAGAGATACAATGTTTTGTTGGCTCACTTGGTAAGAGCTGTGCCCTTTCAAGTTTCAACCAACTGACCAAAGTTCAAGCTTCAATAAGCATAACTCTTCCCCTTTTTGCCTTTTCATTTGAACAAGCAACCTTAAACCACACATTTCCATCAATATACTTACATATATTTTGTCGAAATTTATAGCAACTTCATTACAAATACCTTCGTATTAATAATTACAAGCGATCTATTTGTGTATTAATTTCTCATGCTTCAATCCGAATTAAGTAATTAAAGACACTAAACACACTTTAATTAAAAATTTCAACAATTCCCCACACTAATGAAAATTCATGCACGCACGTACTTCACACACTTCAGTTTTTCAGCAGAAAATCATATCACACCGGGATAGATTGGCAGCGACATTGAATCGTCCCTAGTAGAATACCATCAGATCTACTTGCCACACGGTGGACGTGGTGCCTTGAACCGGTCGACGTTTTGTGTAAACCAAGACAATGATATGAACACAATAATTCTCCTTATTACCTCATTCCTATATTTTATCCATTAAAAGCCTTGGACTCACTTGGATTCTTAAGTGTTTACGTTTGAAGCGGCCTAAACGTCACACTTATATAGGTGATCTCGTTCTAAGAGCATCCTGCCAAAGTTCCGCTTGTAAGCTAAAGTGATTAAGAATCTCTTCAGAGATCATTAAGAGTTTAGTGACTCAACCTCACCCGTTTATGCAGGAGCACATAATGTCTTTCACGGGGATGACACGGGTGGAGCAAAAGCTCCTAAGTGTTTTTACCTCGAAGTACAAAACTTCACGAGGCACGTACTGGTCCTCTACAACTTAGTTTTTCCATGAACAAAATTCCTGGGATATCCAGTCAGTATGGTTGGGCGTCCACTATAGATTTCCTTAATTAGTGTCTTAAGCCCTTTCCCCTAGACAGGTAGATTACATGATCGTTTAGGTGTAGCTTTTGTTTAGCGGATCCGCATGTTATCCTCTGATTTCACGTAATCAATAGTGATAACCTGCCTATAGATCAACTGCCAAATGGTCTTATATCTATAACACAAAATATAAACAAACCATATGACATGTAGTGCTTAGACAAATGCTCATGTAAGTGTGTACATCAATCCACGTCTTACTCCACCTATGCTTCATTAACAATCTATGGTTTCTCCATGCTGGCTGAGACAACTCATTTATTATGACAACGACAAGGAAGTATTTTCTTTGAGCCACCATTCCCATGCACTCAACATGTACCTTATGCATAAGGATATGCATCTCCATGACTTAAACTTCACATGTTTCATAAGTCAATAATTTCATTATTGTCTCCAACTATAGAGAATTATTTTCAACTCAGTTTTACCTTCAGTATACCACAAAGAATTCAGTCTAGACACAAGAAATTTACTCGATTTCATGCCAATACAATGGTCTTAATTGAAATCGTAATTCTTTGAACCCGTAGTTCATGACGATTAATTCCATAACGGTAACATCGTCTCACTTGGATATAATCGCAACTTAGACCTACAATCCAACCACTGTTCTTCAAGAAAATCTTCTCAATATTTTCTCTACGCCGAAACAACCACGAGGGAACATTCACAAGTATTCATACTTGCGCAACTTTGTATTGGATACATTATGCTCTTGCGATATCATGTGCTAAATGTTGGAAGAATTCCTTAAGAATGTTCGTCCTTCCAACAATTATAGAACATCAAGCCATTATATATTTAACGTGGTATGAGCTTTCATGCCGAGAAACTAAATTTCCGCATTATTAGATCCACTTAAACAACACTTGAATTTTATCAAGATTCAAAGACATCAGTTTCATTCGCATTCAAAACCACCCCCACATGAGAAATGTTTCATTTAAATCTCAACTAGAGAGCTCAAAGCTCTCTTCACCACATGAACAGTGTTTCAAGACATGACACACTTAATGTGGTCCTTTCCATATGCCTGGAAATAGAATTTTCACATAACAAGACTTACTTAAATGATACTTGATTCCCAAAAGCATGGACCAAAGGTCTCTTTCACACGTCCGACACTAGGGAAGAATTTCTCATGCATTTCATGCATACCACATGCATTGCATATGCTAACATACACAATCATCACATAATATTACATACACGAAATGTAATAACTCATCATACAAACAAACTTGAGCACACAAAATTTACACACTTTTGTATAATCGCAAATAGATGATTGAACCAAAACGAGCATATAATGCAACTTCACAATGCATAACATGAGAATAAACATTGCCTTCAACACTTCTCAAGTTCAGGTCAAAATTACAAAATTTTAACATGCACATACTATCAAAGTTCAACAAGAAATAAGTATGTAAAAGTAAAGCAACAACGCATCATAAGAAACTTTATGATATAATAATAAATTTCAAAATGAAATATTAACATGCCATACAATAGTAACGCAAATTTGTAATTTAACCAAACAAGTACATAACCAGTACCAAGCAAACTACAAAGGAAATAAAACAATTTAGCAAATTGAAGCAAATGAGCATAATTATTTCACAATTGAAATCAAATTTGAGTCCACATATCAGAACTAAATTTTGAGTCCACTATTTGAATATGTCCAGTGCATGTCCACAGTTCAAATGGTGCCACTACCTTGGGTTTCGATTGGAATCATACATCTTCGAATGCTTCCCACAAATAGGAATAAAGCCTTAATTTGTTGGGTAACTTTCATATATACCAATGGCTGGGCAGTGTGTCCAAGATTAAAATTTGGAACACAACACAAAAACAAAACAAACAATATTTATATTGTTCAGTTGAGGGTGGCCCTCGGTTCTTAAGACTTTATTTGTCCCGCTCTGTGCTCACGATTTACGTAACAAACTGTCACAAACAATATTTATAATGTTCAGCAGAGGATGGCCCTCAGTTCTTAAGACTTTATTTGTCCCACTCTGGTGCTCACGATTTACGTAATAAACAGTCTCCCAAGATAGAACAACAGTGATGAATTAGAGTTCTAGCACTGAACACTAATTTCGACGAATTATTACAATATGAAATTATAACTGAAGTACATCCTACACCCGTACGTATAAAATTAGCAACTCTATTTTATACTCCCTCAGTCCCGTTAATAATAAAACAATTTGATTTTGCATGTTTTTTAAGAAAAATATGTAGTATGTGGTTAAGAATGAGTTTGAAATATAAAAGTACATGTGGGTCCAATAATGTGTGGCTAAAATTGGGTTGTATTATGAGGGTTATTTACATAGATGGAAAATTGTTTCACTTTGATTGGACACCCAAAACGAAAAATTGTTTCACTTCTAGCGAGACGGAGGGAGTACTTCTTTATCCGGTTAGAAAATTACAATGGAAATTTATATTCAACGTCCTCCAAACTTCATAAATTACTTAGGACTTGACACTTGTAAAGGATATTCTCTCGGGGATCCTCCACCATTATCCTAGAATAGAATATGTGAATGAATGGTTTAAAAACGAAGTAGATGGGCCATATATATATATATATATAGATATCCAAAAGATGTGATTAAGCAATCGTTCACGAAAGGCTCTCTGGAACCAACTATAAGAACCATGTGTTGCTACCAAATAGACACAATGTTTCGTTGGCTCACTTGGTAATAGCTGTGCTCTTTCAAGTTTCAACCAACTAACCAAAGTTCAAGCCTCAGTAGGCATAACTATTCCCCTTTTTGCCTTTTCCTTTGAACAAGCAACCTTAAACCACACCTTTCCATCAATATATTTACATATATTTTATCGGAATTTATCGCAACTTCATTACAAATATCTTCGTATTAATTATTACAAGCGGTCTATTTGTGTATTAATTTCTCATTCATCTTCAATACGAATTAATTAATTAAAGACACTAAACACACTTTAATGAAAAATTTCAACATTCCTACCTAAATTCAACTACACGCTGCATTTGTCAGACAAAACAATCATAATGTGATATACCTGTAATTGTCGCTAGAACATAGTTTTTGCATTGGTTCGAGTTGAACAAAATAAATCCTCGAAAACTAACTTATGTTAAAATTACTCGATATCATTGTTGAAAAAATAAACATAAGATATTATATGTATGAAAACAAACAAAGAAACAAACAAGGTTTTCGGTTGAATGTCGTTGATTGTGTTGTTCAAAATATCACAAGGATGCATGTGAAGTTATGGACCTCTTATTTAGTGATGGAGGGCATATTAGTGGTTTTAAAGTAGCAATTCTATGGGAATTTATGATTTTTTTGCAACACCTTCTTATAACAAAACATGTTGAGGCCTGGGTGTGTAGAACAAAACATGAAATCTATTATCAAACGACATTCTATTCGATCAACAAATGATACTCAACAATCCCAGTACACTAAATTTATATACTATATAGACATTCTCATATTTAATTACCACCAATTTCAATTTTGTATTGAATTGCCATATAACGGTTAGAGATATACATAGCTCTGTCAGAGAGTTGTTTACTTACAACTCTCGATAAGAGTTGTTTACAACTTCAATTGGATCTGTTTGGGTTTCATGAGTAGCCGTTTAACCTCCGTCGAAGTTTAAATTTTGACCAAAGTTACTTAATTTGTTGTTGGAGTTCTTTGAGGACGAAGGCAGGAAGGGAAAAATGAATTGGGTTTACATTTAAAATAAATTTGTTTGAGGTTTAATACAATAATATTGAGTCATTATTGTAATTTATAAAATATTAGAACTAAATGCAGTAAATCGAAGATTGTAAATTGCAACCAAGTCCAATTAATTTTATTTTGTATTTATTTTATTTACGGTCAACTAAAAAAATGAGATTTTGGGTGTATTTGTAATTATTTGAATATAAGGGATGAATATATAGTTGCTCAAATTTAAGGGGTGAGAAACATAATTTTTTTCTTAAATATTTGATGATATAAATCAATTTAACATGTGAAAAATGTCCAGAGATTTCGTTGAAAATTTGAGCGCATATAACATGTATATGGAAGATAACTTTGAGAACGGTCTTAAACATATTTTTTACCATAGATTTCTCTACAAAATTAATTATTCTGAATTATAACCTTAGTATCTTACTAAATGGTGCATGATAATGCTTTTGAGGATTATTAATCAAACGTTCGAATTGTGCAAGGAACAAGGGTTATAGTTACTGATCATAGAAGTTTATCATCGAAGCAAAAATGATATATTGAATCAATACGTTTAAACAGTTTTTAATTCCTATGATGAGAATTATGAGCCACCCGAAATGGATAAAGGTAGTAATTTACAATGTTGTGGTAATACATATGACACGACAACAAATGTAACTGACAAAGAAGCCTTCAACAAGTTATGAGTTGATCTTAAACACCGATAAAATTGTATATATGTGGACCTATTTTACATTTTGCACTTTTCTAAGGGTAGTATGACTTCCGATGCAATGTTGAAGCGATTCACACTGCATTTTTTTATATGCTTCTCAACTTCTACATATTATTGTAGAAATTTATCAATTTCTTATATTAATTTTTATCCATGCCCCGTCGAGTATCATATAGTATCTAATTAAGGTTAACTTTTTTCTCAATTTATTATGTCATTGAGTATATAACCTTATACATTTTCAAGTACGGATGGTATCATGTGAAGTCAAGTTTTACTTATACTTTTTTTCAGTTTTACACGTTGTAGAACTTTTCTTTATCATACTTTAATAATATGTTATTACAAACTTAGATTTTCATTTTTATAGATTATTTTTTTCACAAACTTATATATACTAATTTTCATAATAGGAATCTTTCAACAAATTAATTCATATATGAATTTAATAAGCATAGGTTGTCCCTAGTTTAAATATATGATAATTCTTATATTGATCAAAATATCGAGTTGAAATATGCAACAAGTCTCATAAGCAATAATATTAGAAAGCATATAACTGAGGCTAATATAATATTAATAATCTATGAAATCAAAAAGGTTTTCGTTCAAATTATGATGGTGAACCCATTCGACAAGATGAAGTTCCCTATCAATTTTGATAAACGATTTTCAACGATATAATCTATTTTATTATCGCTATAAACAAAAATCTTGAGAAATCTCTCGGACACAAGTCGTCTTCTACACCCTCACACAGTCACACATATTCGAACGTGATGTATTTAATTTATAGATTGCAAGGAGAAAGAGATTTAATGTATCTATATATGACAATATGTATGTGATTTTCTCTCTATAGATTGCAAGGAGAAAGAGATTCAATGTATTTATATGTGACGACATGTTAAAATACATGACACGATATGTTCATTAACATCTGCATTTTATTAAATAATAAATTAATTTCTTATTTTAACTGACAACAAAGTGCAGCTCAGTTGGTAATATGCTTCACCTACCAATAGATCGGGCGTTAAAGTAATCCCTTTACAGTTTTAAAAAATAAAATTTTCTTATTTTAATTATTATTTTCATGCCCCGTCAAATATTGACAGACCATTAACTAGTTATTAATATACTAAAATATTTAGGTACATTAAAATATTTAAATACGTATTTTCTAACTTAGAAATAAAAAAGTAGTGGAAAAATTATTTTTGGAATTCATAACCACTTTCAAGTATCTACTTACCATTAGTATTGTAATAGATTGAAGTTGTTTTTCCTTGAACTAAAACATAACATCTGCATTTCATATAATAAAACAGTATTGCATTAGGGAGATACAGAACAAAAAGTACAGTCGAAGATCGAAAATCATTGCTGGATTCGAGCCAATCTTCTCCCTGATCTCTGCGATTCTATGAACAAACTGGTACAACGCTCAACAACTAAAGCATTAACAAAATCCTAGAGAACGCGAGCAATGTGGTTTCAACTCCCCCCTTAAAGCTTGAAATGTGTACAACAAATGCGTTGATACATCATTTCTTCGTGTATGTACATGAACAATCTGAGACAATGCGGTGGAGTTGGTAATAAAGAGATTGAAATGGCAAGTTCCTTCTTTGCTTTCGTAATCTTGTCTTAGTTGAACCGGGATCTATGAGATGCTTGGCCAGTTTGCCTCGAAATATCAAGTTTTTCTCTGCTTCTCTGCCTTCTGTGGCCATAAACCTACAATGTACATGCAGCCAAAGTTACAAACCAAAAGCATGGCCTAATAGAGTGTTGATATTTTAATATAACCCAATTAGCTTACAGTTGACGAATCCCGAGACTCGTGTACATTAGACGAATCATCAGCCTGATGCAAGTGTGATTGTTCCCTGCGTATTCTATGCATCCTCGTTGAAGAATCATCATTTGTATACACATCTGGGTCAATTACATCGTGCACCTGGAGTATATCGGAGGGTTCCAAAGCAATCTTTCTTCTTCCAGTGCGATGGCTGTGTAATCTTGTGAACACATCTGGTTGCTTTCGCCGTTTAGTTGAAAGATCTGTTGATTGTGTGCTTTGTACCGGAACAGAATGTGTGCTTGTTACGTTGGATACCTCAGTTGTCTGAGAAGCTTCTGACATTGTATCGAGCGGTTGGTTCAATGTTGTACGAGACTCTCCACCACCTCTTCTTCTATGTACATTCGTGTTTGCTGCTTGGCTCCTTGGGGCTACTTGAATATTGCCTTCATTTTCCTATAAGAAAACATTGAACCACATTAGTAGGAACAATGAGTTGGACACAAGCACTGAACCAACCACCACCTTGGAACCATATATGTAAATGCAGATAGATAGACGAACCTCTCTTGGAACCACTTTACAGAAGTCACTCGATTCTTGTGAAATTTTACGAGCAAGTCTTGTATTTTTCGAACTAGACTGTGCTCGCGAAGTCACCCCTGTCTTTTTCCTGAAAAATTGAAACTTGCTCTCATTAGCCTATAAATTAATAAATCGAAGATTTTTTTGCCAACCAGAGCAAGTATTTTTCGTCATTTCTTAAACTGATTGTATGGTGGAAATAACCACAGTTGTTCATATTTACGCCTGACCATGGCTACATGCAACTTCGTCACTATTAGAAGCCAAAGACATGTTTCTATTACCTTCTGACATCTTCACGAATTTTGGCATCCATCTCTTTGTTTGGTGGGTACTGTGGCATACTTGATGGTTCACAAGCAAATGGTTTTGTATGGAAATACTGACATAGGAGAAGTTTATCAGAAACAGTTGAATTCTCTGGCAGGAATGCATCTACAAATTTAAATTTAAATTCGAAGTCCCTAGTGCTATCATAAAATATATCAGATAATCTGTAATCAGTTTGTAGAGGATCACCTCAGCATCAAGGGCAGAAGTAGCCGTTCCACGGTTGTAAGGTTCCATAGATAGTAAGGTTTCTATGAGGGTAACTGCACTTTTTGGAAACTCTCTGCATCTTTCGCGAAGTGTACTCTCATAAGGATGCAGGGGTCTGAACATGGTAGCTAGAGGAAGTCTAGACTTCTTCCAAAATTCATCTGCTGGAGAACCACACAGTTTGAAGATTTTATGCAATTGTTCAACCTGCAAGGAAACATAGAAATCACAATGTTGTTATTTCTGTTGCACATGATACAACACCGAGTGGAATTCAACACCTGATTTTGCAAAAGTTAATTGTAATCTTGCATCTTAATTCTTAACTACTGTTGGAAGGACAAAATATGACAGGAACAATATTTAAGAATGGTCTAACCTCAGTTCTGCCTTTAAAGAGGGGCCTTCCAAGGAAAATTTCAGCAAAAACACAGCCTACACTCCAAAGATCCACTGTTTCCCCGTAATTTGTTGCCCCCAACAGAAGTTCTGGAGGACGGTACCACAAAGTCACCACTCTGCTGGTTAAAGGTTCTCTATTCATTGGTCTCAGAAAATTTGCAAGGCCAAAATCTCCAATCTTCAAGGCCCCTTCATTGTTTATCAACACATTGGACGTTTTGATATCTCGATGCATTATGCCTAGTCTGTGGAAATAGTCTACGCCGCTCAAGAGCTGCTTCATATAGCACTTGATCTGTTTTCAGAATAAGAGGGCTCATATTACAACATTGAGCTATGAGCGTAACAATCTGTTGTATAAACCAAACACGAACCTGTGACTCTGTGAATTTGACATCGGGGCAAGATAACAGCCCAGCAAGATCATGCTCCATGTACTCGAAAACCAAGTACAGATTACATGATAACCGAGAAGTAACTATACCCTCCAGCTTCATGATATTCGGATGGTCAAGCTTCCGTAGAATCAAGATTTCCCGTGCCATAAACTTCACACTCTCAGGTTCAAAATTATCAAATTTCACCTTCTTCAGAGCAACCATCTTACCGGTTTTCACCTCACGTGCTCGATAAACATCACTGTATGTACCTTGCCCAATCTACAAATGATACAAGCAAATTTAGTCCTGAGGAAATTGTAATTCGTTTCAATTCAAACGAAGACATTACAGTACAATAGCTTACTTTTTCCAATCTCTGGAAGGTGTCTGCTTTCAAAGGCAGCCATCCGTCAATGGCTTCACCGGCCACAGCAGAGAGCCAAGTTGGCCACCCAGCAGCCACATGCTCGCCTTCCGTCAGTCTCCCGAATTTAATGCTAAAAGCAACCTTTCTCTCCGAGGCCTCACTCTTCAAGACCTGCGAATTTGCCAAATAATCTTTATAAACATGCCTTCTCGTCGCATATTCCTCATTTTCCTTCTCTTCCTCTTCCTCCTCGATCTCCTCTTCCGACTCCTCGTTTATCTTCTCCAATGGCCCAAATACCACCTCGGTGTGTACAGGCACAGATGGAACCGTGTAAAAATTCCCATTGATCTGCCCTGCATTTCTTGAGGAGGTGGTACTCGCACGGGATCTAGGCGGTGAATCAGACCTCGCGTTCTTGGAGCTAATGCAACCCATGGCACACTAAAACCCATCAAAGGAACATGACAGCGTGTAAAATCAGCAGTGACGGCCCTGGTGGCAAAACGGGCCGAATGTCGGAGGGGTGGAAACCACAAGAACAGCCCCTACGACATCGGCTTCATATGTGTTGTAATTAACAAAGAGAATAGCTCAGGGAAGAAGAAACGAATGAAAATCCTTCAAAACAGAGCCTATTTTTGGGAGAGGTGGCTAAGGGAAGAGAAAGAGACAAAAGGGAGAGTAAACGATTTTTCCTTCAAATTTATACCTTTTCTAAATTTGGCATGCAAAACATACGGAGGACAGAGATTGTGAGATTATTTCGTGGTAATAAACAAGTATTGTGATAACTGATAACACAACAATCCACTGATATTTATGGATTCAGCCAGCAAGAGCTTCAGAATGAACCACAAGTTCAGTTGGTCCAGTTCAATCCACTGGTTGAATTAGCATTCAAAAGAACAAAGATCATCGTTCACATTCCCGGTTTAAGCAGCCGAGCAGAGACATAAATATTTATTCAGTTCAGATATTTAAGCCACAATTTCTGAAGAAGGAAATCTTGATGATCTACTCACATGGTTTCATTCCAAGGTCAATCAATTTCAACCAGTTAAATCAAGAAACACAATCATTCTAAATTTCCAATAAATAGATTCTCCACAGGTTGTTGAACAAACAAAAGATTTAACACTTGATGGTTGCTACAAGTAATATCCACCACTCCTTTTTATCTGAATAGCTTTTTAGCCTCAGTTCAAATGATGATGGATAGATCAGAAAATATGAAACTAAC
>JAYMSP010003208.1:0-20677 GCA_036897095.1 Plantago elongata
GCTCCAAGAACACAACAATGTGAAACAATGCTGCAAGGATATTGTTACAGAAGCTATAAAACGTGGGGCTACTGATATTGTTCTGCTCCTTCGATTATTTTTCTGCTCACTAATTGATGAAAGAAATTTATTGCAGTATGTATGGATGCTTGGGATTCTCAAACTCCAGATTCTATGCAAAACCACTGGCAGAACTTATAACATTTCAAGTGCGGTTTTCATCACCAAATGAAAATGAAATGTTTAGGTAGTCAGATTATACCAGAGATGAGTGACTTATGATGTTTTGCAGGGAAGGGAGATTTTACGGAGGACTGTTGATCTTGTTCAAAATACTCTGAACTATGAGGTCTATAATTATATATGTTGCAGCTTGCTGTTTCTAGTGGTTACTTTAAATGATTTTCTATAGTCTAAAATCACTTATGTTCATCTTGTGTCTTCGAGCAGGTCATTTATGGTGACACGGATTCAATAATGATATACACTGGACTTGATGATACCAAAAAAGTGAAAGAGATAGCACGGATGGTCATTCAAGAGGTGTGTTTCAAATATGTACTGCTAAGTTTTGTGGAATAGAATTGGTAAACAAGTGTTTGTGAACTAAGTATTTCGTAAATTTTAGGATCAGGTCATTAGATGTTCTTCAAATTTGATTCATAATTATAACTATTTAGTTTCTCAGCAATCGAAGCTTGATCCAAGCATCAGACACGTTGGGAAAGATAATTTCTGGTCCATGTAACTATTTACTTTCTCAGACGTTAAAGCTTGGTTTAAGAATTGGACACAAAAATTATGCTACGAAATATGATTTATGGTCATTCTATTTTCTCGTTCAAAATCATGTATCATATTCGTGTTTGACGTGTCTTGCAATTCAAATTGAAGTGAATTATTTGCTCTAATGTGCTTCTGCAATATTTCTCATATTGTTGCTCTTAGGTCAACAAGAAATATAAGACTCTTGAGATTGACCATGATGGCATGTACAAGAGAATGCTATTGAAGAAGAAGAAATATGCTGCAGTAAAAATTCATTTTAAAGATGGCACTTCATATGAGGTATGGCTTACTGACTCCACTGAGATTCAAGTGAACTCTATTTGGTAGTTGCCCTTATACTCATCCGAGTTTGCTGCAGGTTATTGAGCGTAAAGGCCTTGATCTGGTTCGACGTGATTGGAGCTTACTGTCCAAGGAACTGGGAGATTTTTGCCTTGGTCAAATATTATCTGGCGGGTGAGTTTACTCGTCCCCTGCACTACATAACTCGGTCATTTTGCCCTGATTCAGTTTCTGCAGTTGACTATACTTGATATTTCGCTTCTTTCAGGTCTTGTGAGGATGTTGTTGAAGCAATACACAATGCACTCATGAAGGTACTCGTCTGATCTTGAGTTCATTTCAAGTTCTAATGTTGTTTTCGTCAGTTCAAGGTAACAAATAAGGATTTGGTAAGAAATATGCACATGGAAACTTTGTAATATTGTAATTAAATTGAACTAAGGTTTGTTACAACAGTTTCACTTAAGTTAATAAAATAAAATGGAGTCAATCAGTGAAGCCATTAACAAATTTGGGATTCTCTCTGTAGATTTTAGTTTTGCTATGAGAACTTCATTGGTAATATTTTTGTTGATATATTGCAGGTCCGAGAAGAAATGAGAAAGGGTGAGATACCACTGAAAAAATATGTGATCACGAAGACGCTAACCAAACAACCTGGAGCGTACCGTCATGCTAAAGGCCAACCTCATGTTGAAGTATGTGTGTAGCATGTCAAATTGTCAAGATTCTATGGTGTATTATCGCTTTCTGTGCATTGAATCTATCTTGGTTATTCAGGCAGCACTTCGACGAAAGAGAATTGGCTATGTGACTGGTTGTTCTGCTGGTGATACAGTTCCTTATTTCATTTGCTGCGAGCAGGTCAGCACATTTATAATCCTTATTCTGACATTATTGGCATTTTACTGTGAAGGTTCAGGTGTACTTTTCAGAATATTTTAGAATCAGTATGCAACATTATACTGCGAATTTTATGGATGCACAAGGGAAAGAATTGGACCTGGATTTCATACCCATTAATCTTAACATAATTTGAAAAGAATGTTGATTTTTTGGCTGTAAAGAAAAGGAACTAGTAGTTCATATATGGTCTGTGTACTTTCGACTATCATACTCAGTTTTAGAACACATGATTAACTTTTTATGCATATGTGCAGGGAAATGGTTCAACTACCTCTGGGGGAATTGCCCAGCGGGCGAGACATCCTGATGAACTGCGAAATGGCAACGCAAGCTGGATAGTTGACATTGATTATTACCTAGCACAGCAGGTTTGGCTTCTATCATGCGTTTGAATTCAGGGGGGGCATTGGTTTCAATATCTTGCATATTTTCTATTGTATCTCGAGGAACTTTACCAAATGCTGTGCAGATTCATCCGGTGATATCACGTCTATGTGCATCAATTCAGGGTACAAGTCCAGCACGCTTAGCTGAGTGTTTGGGCCTCGACTCCTCAAAGGTTAATGGCATTTCTAATGCACACAGATATACACATACATGCTTTTCTATTATCTAGCAGTAGCAGGTTCCACTTATAAGTGATCCTGTAGTATAAGTCTGCCTTACATTTTCAGTTCTAGAACAAATCGAGTTATTCTTCCAACGCTGATCCTTCCAGCTCGTTGTTATTTTCATTAGACGACAAAGAGAGGTGCATATTCTATTAATGCTGCCTTTCTCATGCACGAAAGATCATTGGTGACTTGTTGATGAAATCTTTCCAAGATTCTATCTTTTTTGTCGCTTAATTCAGGTCATATAAGATCTACAGAGCTGAGTATTCCATTGCAATGTTTATTCCGTACTTATCTGGAATGATTATAACAATTCATATTATACCTCTGCATATTTATGACAAAACTGCATTAAGAGAATCTCGAACTTGCAGATATCGGGGTTGTGAACTTTTAAAGTTGTCATGCCCAAGATGCTCGGATACCTTTGAATGCTCCCATATATGGAGCTCTGTATGACATTGCTCAATCCACAACAAGGCCAGTTGTCATCTGGACTGGCTAACAGTTTCTGGCAAAAATTGCGGTGTCCGAAATGCGCAGAGGAGGCAGATGGGGAACTGTAACCCCTGCACTTTTGGCCAACCAGGTACTTGTTTCCGATTTCAAGTCAATTGTTGATAGATGATTCAAAGTCACATGATCAAGTCCCGACGCAATATGAGCTTCCTTAAAATTCAAAGACACTTTCAGTTGGGTTAATGGTTGCACATTATCAGGTGAAAAAGCAACAGAAAGGTTCATGTCTACATATTACAAAGGCTTTATGGTGGTATGTTCTTTAAGCAGTGTTAACAACAATTCTGGTTTACAGGCCCTATCTGCTGATCTAACAAATAACTTTGATTTTATATTCCAGTGCGATGATGAAACGTGCAACTACACAACCCGTAAGATAAATCTTCAAGTGCTAGGAGATGCAGAAAGAGGGACAGCTTGCCCAAATTATCCATACTGCAATGGGCATCTTTACAGAAAGGTAAGGAAAGGCAGTGAACATCCGGTGTATAACTTACTGATGGATCTCGTATCGTATGGCTTACTAATAAA
The DNA here is from genome assembly GCA_036897095.1 of Plantago elongata. NCBI lineage: Eukaryota > Viridiplantae > Streptophyta > Magnoliopsida > Lamiales > Plantaginaceae > Plantago > Plantago elongata. Next base: position 3,642 of record JAYMSP010003208.1, read on the forward strand.
CCATTTTGTGTTTTAATGACCATATCAGTACACACAAGCAGATTTGTACAAACAGTTAACCTACTTCTTCTACACTTTAGATACAGTTCGCTGCATTGAGAAGGTAAAAGTAATATATATTTTTCCACAAGTAAGCTACAGTCTCACTAATATAGTCTGTTTTTTTTTTTTTTAAGATCAAGGGGAATCAAAAGTTTCTTTGGGAGAGTGAACTTGCTAAAATACGACCCCAGGTTACGTTGGCAGCATCAATTGTGCAGAAAATCCGCGACCGGTGTTCCTATGGTAGGGTGCAGCTACAAGATTTGCTGTTACTGTTTGAGCAAAGTCTTGTATATTTGCCTCTACCGATAGATTAGAGCTATGGATGCTATTATTGAGTTTATATTTATAAGATGCAGAGTTACTGCAGCTAATAGAAAGTCCTTCATTGTACTTCATTTACAACCCGGGTTTTGAAAGTAACAAGTTAACAGAAGCTGGGTTTTTTTCTGTAAGATTGACATCTCTCGGGGGTGTTTTTTCGTAATTGATTCCCATTCTTTGAACGAAAGAGAAGAAATAAAACACTAAGATTACTTGTACATGAACTCATTACGTGCACATTTTTGCATTCAGCATAGGCACTCATCAACCATCTTTGCAAAAATTAACTAGAAGCCACCAACATGAAAAGAAGAAAACCAGATAACCATATCATCAGTTATCCACTCCTGTCTCGCCATAGCCATCCGGTTAACACTGGCGTGTTTTCTCTGTTCGTCCTCTTCTACATAAGACCTACATACCGGACATGTCTTGACCCGAGGCATGGCCAACCATGTATTGACACAGTGCCGGTGAAACTCATGCTGACATGGGAGCACCCGGGTGGTTGATCCCTCCAGAGTCGACAAGCACACTGCACATTCGTCTGCTTTTCCTCTACCAGATTCTGCAACTCTTGCTGCTGGGGAACATACTTGTGCAATGCTGTTCCAGAAGAGAGTAGTGAGCAGTGACCAGATCATGTCCATGCTATATTATCGGATGCATTTAAGTAATGATTGTGCTTCGGATTCGGAATGAGGTGGCTGCTAATCTGCTGCTTTAAATTAGAAGGAAATGAAGTGATTTTGGGTAATATTGTATGACATTCTGTGCCATCAGAGTAGATGGATATATAGCTATTAAGCAAGTAGTGAGTCACTTTCAGAAGGATGCATTCTTTACTTGGTTTGCAAATGAAATGGTGGTTGATTTGAACTACAAGATTTTGAGTCTTGAACTAAATCTGTTGCATATACAACCAACCAGCATTGTAAATTTGATACTTTAACCTAATGTTTGGTTAGAAGTGTGTTGTCTTTCTTTTCTTACACATGAAATATCCGTGCAGAAAAGCTATTTCAGAATAGGTCTGTTTTAGAAAGTGCTGAAACAAACCACATGTATGTTAAATTATTGATACATGTCTGCTTGTGTTTCTTATACAATGAAGGTCTAGTAATAGCAGTTAAGCACAAAGAAATATACCAGAAGTACATACCACTCATGCAAGCAAAAGTTTATTGATTGGTTTTTAAGAGACTCAAGTAGCAACTATATGAAAGAACCCGTTACCCGCCTAAGGGAAAATCCGCTGACATCTACATTTACGATACTAAGAAGCTCACAAGCGCATTTCTACAACCTGCACTTGATAGCAACTACACAGTGACCTTATTTGCATATATTCCTTGAAACAGTTTTTGAAACTGAACAAGACAACTCAACTTACCTATAAACTCAGAAGCTACAGCAGATAAAGCGATTCACACGATATTCTCATCTATAAACTAATATGCATCTGGGGCACGAAAGCAGGGTAATATCAGCACATGTGAAAACATATTCAAGCAAAACAGAGATATGAATGAACAAATGTAGAGCGAACATGATCTCATTGAAGTAGGGAGCATAAAGCATTAAAAGGGAGGGATCTTGAACTAAACCAAAACTGCAAGTAATTGTGTATATGCAACTGTTGGTTTATACAATACAAGTTTCTGATGGGGAAAAAACAAAATTCCCATTATGCTAGTAGATTACAAAGGTCTACACCAATCCCCTACAAATGCTCTCGAGCGAGACTATACAGAAAGAATGAATTATGAATAAGTGAATTACATGTCAATCGATGGCATCCTACATGTGTGGAAAGGTATTCCTAGTTTCTGTGAAAAATGATGCCTCAAAAAATGCACACAAATACATCTTGGGCTGCTTCTGAGTCAAAATTTGATCAATGGGCAATCTATTACTACTTCATAATCCTATTCATCCAAAGCCATTTACCTTCACTTAGCTTTGCTCTTATTTCTGTTCTGACAACATGAATCAGCAACGACCCAGCAAATAGTATAGAAACAACAAGCACTACAAAAACATTGTTCCACCCTGTAGTAGAAATATATCCAGCCAGAAGTGGCCCAATAGCAGCACCTACAGAGCCAGTACCGTCTATAATTGCTGTGACTGTAGCTAATGCACGGGCATTCCCTTTCATCGAGTTCTGTGTACCAAGATCAGCAGCCACTGCAGTTGTTATTAGTGCATAAGGACCATTTACAAGTAGACCGGAAGCAAACATCAATGCTATGTTCATGAACATTGATACACTTCCATAAAGGCGATAGAGAATCAGGGCTGGAATTGATAAGGAAAAATATATAACTGAAGTTACAGCACGAGCCTCAATCAAATCAGATAGGAAACCTGCTGAGATTCCTCCAAAGACTCCCCCGATGTCAAAGATTGTCGAAAGAATCCCAGCTGTTTTATGGGATAGATGCACCCCCGAGACAGCTGAATTTTACCAAAGAATCTTAAATAAGAAAGAACAATTTGCAATTTGATGAAAAATAAATCTCTTCATGTGCTGTGTCATACTTACATGCCAGATCCAATGTCAGCTTACATTGGACTAGATTCAAGTAAATTTTGTATTTGCATCTAAAACCTGAACACGCTAATTGGTACGCAATAAATCCTATTAACACACCATGCTAACACAACTCTTGCACCTACGCCATAGAAATAATTTTCTCTCAAAAGACCACACCCAGTCAAGCACTTGTCAATTAATCATAGCAACCCGTGTTCATAAAAGAGCTATGATAATGGTATGTGGAAAAGGATATGTTGCTTCTATTGTGTCAGTCTCATGCAAAGGGTACATACTAATACTTGAAGGATTGAGAAGGTCTTAAAATAAACGACAGCTCTCTAAGTGCACACCACCGTACAGATTTCTATAGTCTTCTCTAGTTAAAGCAAATAGTAGCTAAAACACATGAAGATGACAATTAAATGTAATGCTTGAGCCTTCAAGGGTCGCTCAGATGATCTACTTCAAACTTATACAATGGCCTTGAAGGGAAAAGAAATTGGAAGGTAAACCTTTTACCTATATCCTGCCACATTTTTCTCCCACAAGATCACAATCACATTGTGTTTGGTCCCAATCAAACTCAAAACTTTCCTTTTAACAGACCAAACACTTGCAATCACTCTAAACTCAATAACGTGGCAAAAGGGTATATTCATTATACAGAATAGATGCTGAGGATTCAAACTATTTCATATTAACTAGATAGGTTGAATTAGTAAGGAACAATGTTGAACAGCTTAACCACAATCCCTTTAATACCTACCATAAATGTGGACGGTCTATACTAATACTCTATAGATTTATATTACCTTTCTTTACTTGAGTCACTTAGAAATACAAGAACTTTGAAATGAATATTGAATTTAATGAATGAAAAATGCATGCATTATCTAATTTAAACCAAGTCAACTAACAAATATCCGTAAAGGGAAAAGAAATTGGACTGGTACCTGTGTGCCTTAGGTAGAATGGCAACCAATATAAAAACGTGTACGCCACAAGCTTAGAGAAAAACAAGCAGAACGCATATGATGCAACATGAGGCAACTTCCACGCCTCCAAGAAGGCTATTGCACTGGCACCTTCCCCATCCCCCAATCCAAGCACTCCATTCTCCTCCACCTCAGTTTTCACCGACTCAACCAACGCCAGCCCTTCAACATTCACCTCACTCTCACTCTCTGCCAACTCAAACCCAATATCTCCCGGATCAACAACAAGAAACAAATACAGAACAACCGCAGCCATCATTAAAAACATCCCAGGCAGCACAAATGACCAACCCCATCCAAATCCCAAAACCGACGAAGCTACAATAGACCCCATAATGTTCCCTACCGAAGTATGTGAATTCCAAACCCCCATTATCAACCCTCTCTTGGCCTTCCCAAACCATTTCCCCACAACAGCCACAACCGACGGCCAACCCACAGACTGAAACAAACCACAGAACATCTGAATGACGAAAAAAGCACCGAAAGAATGCAAATCAACAAAGTACCCAAACCCGAACAGTATAACTAAAAACCCACTGCCTAACATCCCAATACTCAGAAAAATCCTCAAATCCATCGTGTCACCAATATGCCCAGCAAAGTACATCCCAATTGCGTACGTCAACAGGAAAGCGAGATCAAGCTCGCCTAGCCTGTGTGGTCCACGTGGTCCGTCGAATGGGGCCCACCCAGTTTGTTCTTGATCGGAGCTGGTGGCTAAGGTTTGGTTAGTGAGGATGGATTTGACGATGCTGGGAGGTTTACGGGAAGCGTGGAAGGCTGCGTAGGCGATGAAGGTGAGAAGAAGGACGAGGAAACGGTGGAATTTTAGGGTTTTATGAGGCGGAGATAGGCTGGGGAAGTAGCTGAGACCTGGCGGTTGTTTTGGCGTATTTTCCATCATTGTTGGGGTTCTGTAGTGAGATTTTGAATGTGGATCAAGGAAAGGTTTATGGGTTTTAATTTAACAGATGATTATATAGATAGTGTAGTGAGAAGAGATCGAACATGGGCAGGCCATGAATTTCAGATTTAGGATCTGGAGATTTTTCTGGTGGAATGGAAGTGACAACTGACTAGTCTTTGTCTCAAAGTTATTCAAAGATTTCTTCATGCTTTTGGTTTTGGAATTTGGAATATATTATCAATCAATACGTTGTTTATAAATAAAAAACTCAGCTTAAAATCGTAAAATCAATTTTCAGATTATTTTGAATCTTGCAAGATTAAAATTCTCAAGATTTGTCAAGTAGTAACAGCCAAGGACTAACAGACTCATTCACTAAAAGGCATATCTATACTATATAGTTCTTCACAGCTAGATTTAAATGCAGAAGATGCATTGCCAAACACAGAAGTGTAGGTCATAGAGCTGTTTATGTGCGAATATTTGCTGAGGGCACAAAAGAACTACTGCTTTGGAAATGGAATACCAATGCAGCTCACTTGAACCGAGATTACTCGACTGCCATGATTTCATCTTCGACTCCTTGGTTCATTTCAATATCTGGTGGAGTGTCATAGCCGACAACACAGCGCTTGGCGCTTTTAGCTAAATTGAGAGCAACAGTATCACAAGAGGAAGGAGCATATAAAAGTCTGAAAGAATCCAATGCTGGTACTAACGATTTTATATCATGAATAATTAGCCCATCACTTGGAGAATCTGCATCTGCTTTGTTCAACTTTTCAACCAATTCCTGATTGCCTGATTCCAACACCACCTTCAACAAGCCTCTGTCAATTGCAAAACACAATACATCTCGCACTGCAGAAGCTTCAACTTCTACAGGATCCATAGAATAAGAAGGCACCTTTATCTGCTTCCAGCCCAGCATCTTTCCATTGTCATCACGCCGTGCAACAAAGCCCATGCCTAAATCATCATACTCACTGGAAATCACTGCCGCGTAATTAAGCTTGACAAGGCCTTCATATGGTGGCTCTGAGGGCGTTGCAGCAGGTTGTCTAACTACAGATTGTGGTGGTGAATTCTCTTCGAGCTGGAGATGACATGAAAATCTAAATAAGACCGACTTCAGTTGAAACTACTCCAAGCAAAAACACATAAAACTACTTGACATATAACTTAATTGGCCATCCACATTATACGATATACCTTCACTTAATGAATAATTTACATAACCTTATACACCATCTTCTATCATTTTATAAGATTAAAACATGAAGTAGATAAGCTCAGAAGGACAAAACTTTCTCCTGCTAGTGTTAAAGGTGATATGTGCCTAATTTGGTTTTAAATGACATGAACTACACTACATTCATAAGATGAAAAATTGAGAACCAAATGGGATTAACAACACCCAGGGCTATTACGATAACGCATATCCAAAAGCTTACGATCACAACATACACACTAGAGTTTGAGCAGTGGAAACCCTAACCAAAGTCAGCAATGACATTTTCACACATCGATATTGTACACAGAATCCTAATGTATCACATTCACAAATGACAAACTCAGTCTTTATTATCTGCAGCAGACACAATAATTTTGCAGGCCCAGATTGAAAGAGTATAGATACCTGTTCCTCAAAGGGATCCTCAATTTGAACGGATCTCTGAATAGTAATAGGGATAAGAACGAGACTTTTATGCATTTCTGAGTGCTGAAAGGATTCAGTATTACTGGCGGATTCAGTATTGATGGGGGTGTACTCAACTGCATCTTTTAGAAATATGTTCCCTTGCTTATCCATGCAGTAAAACAAGCCAGCATAGTACTTCCCATCCGCAGCACTAATAAACATCTTGCTGCCTAGCAGTGATTTGACCCATTGCACAAGCTTTGAGGGATTTGGTTTCAAATCAACAGAAGGTACTTTCTTGCCTGAAGCTGTTCCTACTCGAGATGCCAAGTCCATCTTGGCATCTTCCAAATTCTTTGAGGAGAGTGGATCTGCAGAAGGTCCAGGTTGACCAGAGGATGTTCCCAGTAGCTGTGCATGCTCCATAGCTGCTGATGAAAATCAAATAACATACAATACTTCATAATTTAAAAAGTTCAAAGCTCTACTCTAAACATGAACAGAACAATGAATTTAGATCATCCGCCAAAACAGCATAAAATCAGAAAAGTTCAAAGAAGAGATGCATCCTACTGGTTCTACAGAATACAATAATATGAAATTGCCAGAGATTTTGTTGGCCTCATTTGAATCATGTGTTATGCAGTTGCGGAGTATTTTTTTTTACATTATATATGGGCATGACATTGATGTTGAAATACGATAACAAATCATATAGGTTGTTCACTTTCCTAAACTGCTTTTAAAATTTAGATGTCAGAAACTGTCATAGTTGCTGATTATAACCCAGCACATATCATCTTTGTGTAATATGGTAGCTCTCGCTAATGTTAAACACGTTCGCTAACTGGTTAGGACAGAAATTAACTAATCAAACAGACAACACATGAACAAATACGTAATTTCTTAAATCATCGCTCCATGATACCATATACCAACGCCCTAGGTCACTAACCTTCAGAAATCAGGTCAATGCTAGATCGAGGTCCATCAAACAATGAGCTATCATCATCCAAGGTTCTGGCCTGTTTATCGAGTTTAGCCATTATATCAGCATTCAGGACTTCAAGAGTGTGATTCTTGAGATCATGAGGAGTGATTAGTACACTGGGATCCAAATCGAGCTCGTCCTGAAAATGGGGCGTCACCTCATCCACCCCCCTTGATGTTGACGCACCACCAACACCTAAACTCACATGGTTGCAAGATACTTTGTTTGTTAGAGTATTTAGAAAGCAACTACTATAGCATTCGTTATAGTTTTCACAAAGATGCAATAGATTCTGTTTATGCCTTTAAAACCGGAGGACCAGACCACAAAACAACAGCTAAATGTAATAAATTTTTACTTCAACGTTCGAACGAATTCAAGGGATAGCTTTTAGTGTATTATGGTAGATCTTTTTGTGTTTAAACATGTTCGCTAAGTGGATAGGATAGAAATTATTAAGTATTTATTATTTAAACAGACATACATATAAAAATAAGTTAAATTTCTAAATCAATTTTTTCCTCTTCAGGATACCATTTACCAATGTCATTGGCCACTAACCTTCAGAAACCAGGTCAATGTTAGATCGAGATCCATCAAACACCAAGCTGTCATCATCCATGGACCTGGCTACTTTATCAAGTTTTGCCACTATATCAGCATTTGGGACTTGAAGAGCCTGATCCTGAGGAGCAATTTTTATGGTGGGATCCAAAACGATCTCGTCCTGGGTCACTTCACTATCTATTCCCCTAGATGTCGATGCACCACCAACACCTACTCTCACAAGGTTGAAAGGTATTTGGTTTATTAGAGTATTTACAATTAATCAACTACTCGAATGTTCTTTATAGTTTTTACACATGCAAAAGATGCTGCTTATGCCTTCAAAACCGGAGATTCACACCACAGAACAAAAGCTAAATTTGTACACTATAACTCGACGTTCAATCAAACTCAACAGAGAGCTTGAAGTATACAGCTCTGTTTATGTTAAACACGTCTACCAAGTGGATAAGACGGAAATTAACTTATCAAACAGAAAAAACACATATATAAAAGTTTTCATAAATCAGCTCTCCGTGAATACCATATACCAATGTCATTGGTCACTAACCTTCAGAAATCAGGTCAATGCTAGATCGAGGTTCATCAAACGACGAGCTATCATCATCCAAGGGTCTGGCCTGTTTATCGAGTTTAGCCATTATATCAGCATTCAGGACTTCAAGAGCATGATTCTTGAGTTCATGAGGAGTGATTAGTACACTGGGATCCAAATCGAGCTCGTCCTGAAAATGGGGCGTCACCTCATCCACCCCCCTTGATGTTGACACACCACCAACACCTAAACTCACATGGTTGCAAGATACTTTGTTTGTTAGAGTATTTACAAAGCAACTACTATAGCATTCGTTATAGACTTGTAATTTTCACAAAGATGCAATAGATTCTGTGTATGCCTTCAAAACCGGAGATTCAGACCACAGAACAACAGCTAAATGTGTACACTATAACTCGACCTTCAAACGAATTCAATGGAGTAGGTCATTTTCTTCGCTTCAGGATACCATATACCAATGTCATTGGTCACTAACCTTGAGAAACCAGGTCAATGCTAGATAGAGGTCCATCAAACACCAAGCTGTCAACATCCACAGACCTGTCCAATTTATCAAGGTTTGCCTGTGTATCAGTCAGGATTTCAAGAGCATGATCCTTCAGATCCTGAGGAGGGATTTGTACGGTGGGATCCAAACCGATCACGTCCTGGGTCACCTCATTATCCATTCCCGTTGATGCCGATGCACCACCAACACCTAATCTCACATGGTCAAAAGGTACTTGGTTTATTAGAGTATTTACAAGTAAATCAACTAGTTGAACTTCCGTTACAGTTTTATACATGCAAAAGATGCTGTTTATGCCTTCAAAACCGGAGAATTGTACCACAAAACAACAGCTAAATGTGATAAACTATAATTCGACATTCAAACAAATTCAAAGGAGTGCCCAAAGTGTAATATGGTAGGCTCTTTTATGTTAAACGCATCTACCAATTAGATAGGAAGGAAATTAACTTATCAAACAGACAAACACATATATAAAAGTTTTCATAAATCAGTGCTCCAAGATTCCATTTAACAACGTCATTGGTCACATTGACCTTCAGAAATCAGGTCAATGTCAGACCCAAGTCCACCCAATAGCAAGATGTCATCATACTCTTTTAGAAGTTTTGCCATTCTATCACCACTCGGGAATTTAAGAGACAGATCCTTGAATTCTTGCGGTGTAATTATTGTGCTGGGATCCAAATGGTGCTCGTACTGAAAATGAGGTGTCACCTCATCCACCCCCCCTGATGTTGATGCACCACCAATACCTATACTCACATGGTGATTTTTTGGTTTGTTTGTTTAAGTATTTACAAGTAAAGCAACTACTTAAGCATTTGTTACAGTTTTCTCAAACATGCAAAATATTCTATTTATGCCTTCAAAACCGGAGAAAGAGACCAGAAAAGAACAGTTAAATGTGATAAACTAACACTTCAACATTCTAAGGAATTCAACGGATTACTTTTACAGTAATATAATAGATCTTTTTTATGTTAAACAAGTTCGCTAAGTGGATAGGATAAAATTACTATTTATTGTTTAAATAGACACACACATACAAACGAGCAAAGATTTCTAAAATCATTCGTTTCGCTTAAGGATACCATATGCCAATGTCATTGGTCACTAACCTTCAGAAATCAGGTCAATGTTAGATCGAGGTCCGTCAGACACCACAGACCTGGCCAATTTATCAATGTTTGCCTGTATATCAGCCAGGACTTCAAGAGCATGAGCATTCAGATCCTGAGGAGGGATTTGTACGGTGGGATCCAAACCGATCTCGTCCTGGGTCACCTCAAGATCCATCCCCATTGATGCAGATGCACCACCAACACCTAATCTCACATGGTTGAAAGGTACTTGGTTTATTAGAGTATTTACAAGTAAATCAACTAGTTGAACTTCCGTTACAGTGTTTATACATGCAAAAGATGCTGTTTATGTCTTCAAAACCGGAGAATTGTACCATAAAACAACAGCTAAATGTGATAAACTATAATTCGACATTCAAACAAATTCAAAGGAGTCCGAAGTGTAGGCTCTTTTATGTTAAACGCGTCTACCAATTGGATAGGATGGAAATTAACTTATCAAACAGACAAAACACATATATAAAAGTTTTCATAAATTAGTGCTCCAGGATTCCATATAACAATGTCATTGGTCACTGACCTTCAGAATTCAGGTCAATGTTAGATCCAAGTCCACCCAATAGCGAGATGCCACAATGCTCGTTTAGAAATTTTGCAATGCTATCACCACTCGGGAATTTAAGAGACAGATCCTTGAGTTCCTGCGGTGTAATTATTGTGCTGGGATCCAAATGGTGCTTATACTGAAAATGAGGTATCACCTCATCCACCCCCATTGATGTTGATGCACCACCAACACCTAAACTCACACGGTGAAAAATACTTTGTTTATTTAAGTATATACAAGTAAAGCAACTACTTAAGCATTTGTTACAGTTTTCACAAACATGCAAAATATTCTATTTATGCCTTTAAAACCGCAGAAAGAGACAAGAAAACAACAATTAAATGTGATAAACTAACACTTCAACATTCTAACGAATTCAACGTATTACTTTTACAGTAATATAATAGATCTTTTTATGTAAAACAAGTTCGCTAAGTAGATAGTATAAAATTACTATTTATTGTTTGCTTAGATAAACACATACAAACAAGCAAAGATTTCTAAAATCATTCCTTTCGCTTCAGGATACCATATACCAAAGTCATTGGTCACTAACCTTTAGAAATCAGGTCAATGTTAGATCGAGGTCCATCAAACACCAAGCTGTCATCATCCACAGACCTGGCCATTTTATCAATGTTCGCCTGTATATCAGCCAGGAATTCAAGAGCATGATCCTTCAGATCCTGAGGAGGGGTTCGTAAGGTGGGATCCAAACCGATCTCGTCCTGGGTCACCTCATTATCCTTCCCCATTGATGCCAATGCACCACCAACACCTAATCTCACATGGTTGAAAGGTACATGTTTTATTTAGAGTATTTACAAGTAAATCAACTAGTTGAACTTCCGTTACAGTTTTTATACATGCAAAATATGTTGTTTATGCCTTCAAAACCAGAGAATTGTACCACAAAACAACATCTAAATGTGATAAACTATAATTCGACATTCAAACAAATTCAAAGGAGTGCCCGAAGTGTAATATTGTAGGTTCTTTTATGTTAAACACGTCTACCAATTGGATAGGATGGAAATTAACTTATCAAACAGAGAAACACATATATAAAAGTCTTCATAAATCAGTGCTCCAAGATTCCATATAACAATGTCATTGGTCACTGACCTTTAGAAATCAGGTCAATGTTAGATCCAGGTCCACCCAATAGCAAGAGGTCTTCATACTCTTTCAGAAGTTTTGCCATTCTATCAGCACACGGGAATTTAAGAGACAGATCCTTTGACTCCTGCGGTGTAATTATTGTGCTGGGATCCAAATGGTACTCGTACTGAAAATGTGGTGTCACCTCATCCACCCCCCTTGATGTTGATGCACCACCAACACCTAAACTCACATGGTGAAAAATACTTTCTTTGTTTAAGTATTTACATGTAAAGCAACTACTTAAGCATTTGTTATAGTTTTCACAAACATTCAAAATATTCTATTTATGCCTTCAAAACCGGAGAAAGAGACCATAAATAAACAGTTACATGTGATAACTAATACTTCAACATTCTAACGAATTCAACGGATTGCTTTTGCAGTAATATAATAGATCTTTTTATGTTAAACATGTCCACTGAGTGGATAGGATAAAATTACTATTTATTATTTAAATAGAGAGACACATACAAACAAAGTAAAGAATTCCAATATCATGTTTTTTGGCTTCAGGTCACTAACCTTCAGAAATCATGTCAATGTTTGATCGAGGTCCATCATTCACCAAGCTGCCATCGTCCATGGACCTCGCCACTTTATCAGGTTTTGCCACAATATCAGTGTACAGGACTTTATGAGCTTCATCCTTCAGATCCTTAGGAGCGATTAGTACAGTGGGATTCAAACCGATTTCGTCCTGGTTCGCCTCATTATCCATCTCCGTTGATGCCAATGCACGACCTAATCTCACATGGTTGAAAGGTAATTGGTTTATTAGAGTATTTACAAGTAAATCTCAACAACTCGAATGTTCGCTACAGTTTCTACACATGCAAAAGATGCTGTTTATGCCTTCAAAATCGGAGAATCACTCCACAATACAACAGCTAAATTTGATAAACTATATTTCGACGTTCAAACAAATTCAATGGAGTGCTCTAAGTGTAGATGGCTCTGTGTATGTTAAACACGTCTACCAAGTGGATAGGACGGAAATTTACTCATCAAAACAGACAAACACATATATTAAAGTTTTCATAAATCAGCGCTCCATGATTCCATATACCAATGTCATTGGTCACTGACCTACAGAAACCAGGTCAATGTTGGATCGAAGTCCACCCATACCCAACAGTGAGCTGTCATCATACTCTTTATAAAGTATTGCCATTCTATCAGGACTCAGGAGTTTAGGAGACAGATCCTTGAGTGCCTGCGGAATAACTAGTGTGCTGGGATCCAAATTGAGCTTGTACTGAAAATCAGGTGTCACTTCATCCATCCCCCTTGATGTTGATGCACCATCAACACCTAAACTCACATGGTTGCAAGATACTTTGTTAGAGTATTTACAAGTAAATCAACAACTTCAGCATTCGTTATAGTTTCACAAACATGCAAAAGATTCTGTTTATGCCATCAAAACCGGAGAACCAGACTACAAAACAACAGCTAAATGTGATAAACTAATACTTTAATGTTCTAACGAATTCAATGGATTGCTTTTAGAGTAATATAATAGATCTTTTTATGTTAAACATGTGCGCTAAGTGGATAGGATATAAATTACTATGTGTTAATTTAAATAGACAGACACATCCAAATAAGTAAAGTTTTCTAAAATCATTTTTTTTCGCTTCAGGATACCATATACCAATGTCATTGGTCCCTAACCTTCAGAAATCTGGTCAATAATCAGGTCAAAGATAGATTGAGGTGCATCAGACACCAAGCTGTCATCATCCACGGATCTCGCCACTATATCAGCGTTTGGGACTTTAAGAGCATGATCCCTCAGATCCTGAGGAGCAATTGGTACGGTGGGATCCAAACCGATCTCGTCCTGGTTAACCTCATTATCCTTATCCATTGATGCCAATGCACCACCAACACCTAATCTCACATGGTTGAAAGGTACTTGGTTTATAAGAGTATTTACAAGTAAATCAACTACTCGAATCTTCGTTATAGTTTTTACACACGGAAAAGATGCTGTTTATGCCTTTAAAACCAGAGAATCAGACCACAAAACAACAACTAAATGTGATAAACTAATACTCCAGCGTTCGAAAAAATCCAATGGAGTGTTCTAAGTGTAATATGGTAACTCTTTTTATGTGGAACAAATTTACTAAGTGTTTCGGATGGAAATTCCTATTATTATTTTAAACAGACAGACATACAGATAAGTAAAGATTTCTAAAATCATGTTTTTCACTTCAGGATACCATATACCAACGCCATTGGTCACTAACCTTCAGAAACCAGGTCAATGTTAGATTGAGGTCCATCAAACACCAAGCTGTCAACATCCACAGACCTGGCCACTTTATCAAGTTTTGCCTGTATATCAGCCACGACTTGAAGTGCCTGATCCTTCAGATCATGAGGAGTGATTAGTACAGTGGGATCCAAACTGATCTCGTCCTGGGTCGCCTCATTATCCATCCTCATTGATGCCGATGCACCACCAACACCTAATCTCACATGGTTGAAAGGTAATTGGTTAATTAGAGTGTTTACAAGTAAATCAACTACTTTAACATTCATTTTAGTTTTCACGCACATGGAAAAGATGCTGTTTATCCTTCAAAACCAGAGAACCAGACCACAAAACAACAGCTAAATGTGATAAACTAATACTCCAGCGTTCGAACAAGGTCAACAGAGTGTTCTAAGTCTAATATGGTAACTCTATTTATGTGGAACAAATTTACTAAGTGTTTCGGATGGAAATTGCTATATTATTTAAACAGACAGACATACAGATAAGTAAAGATTTCTATAATCATTTTTTTTCACTTCAGGATACCATATACCAATGTCATGGTCACTAACCTTCAGAAACCAGGTCAATGTTAGACTGAGGTCCATCAAACACCAAGCTGTCAACATCCACAGTCCTGGCCACTTTATCAAGTTTTGCCTGTATATCAGCCACGACTTGAAGTGCCTGATTCAGATCCTGAGGAGTGATTAGTCTGGTGGGATCCAAACTGATCTCGTCCTGGGTCACCTCATTATCCATCCTCATTGATGCCGATGCACCACCAACACCTAATCTCACATGGTTGAAAGGTACTTGGTTTATTAGAGTGTTAACAAGTAAATCAACTACTTTAACGTTCATTTTAGTTTTCACGCACATGCAAAAGATGCCGTTAATGCCTTCAAAACCAGAGAATCAGACCACAAAACAACAGCTAAATTGATAAACTAATACTCCAGCATTCGAACAAATTCAACAGAGTGTTCTAAGTCTAATATGGTAACTCTATTTATGTGGATCACATTTACCAAGTGTTTAGGATGGAAATTACTATTCAGACAGACAAAGACATTGAGCACTACGTTCTACCATATACCGTTGTCATTGGTCACTGACCTCCAGAAATTAGGTTAATGCTAGATAAAAAATCATCAGACATCGAGCTGTAATCATACACGGACTCCTTCTCTTTCATGAGTTTTTCCATCTTATCTTCCAGAACATCAATTCGGTGAACCAGATCCTTGAGATCCGGAAGAGTTGGATCCAAACCGACCTCGTCCACGGAATGATCTGTCACCTCATCCTCCATCCCCATTGATGCTGAAGCATCACCAACACCTAAATCTCACATGGTTACAAGGTAGTTGGTTATAGAAGAGTAGTTTAACATTCATCTATAATTTTCACACACATGCAAATGATGCTGTGTATGCCTTCAAAACCGAGAATCAGACTACAAAACTCACAGCTAAATGTGATAACCAATATTTCAACGTTCGGACGCATTCAACAGAGCGGTTAACAATCTACCAGAATCAATTTCCGCATAGTAAGCATAATAACGCAATGCGATAAACAAACAGCACCGGATCATACCTCAAAGTCCAAAACAGATCTCATAAAACATAACTTCTGGAAAACAATAGACGAGTCTCAACAGAGTGCTCGAGAACTCAGGAAACCAATTTTCACACTATGCAGTACGGAACGACAAATTAACACGTAACATTGTGGATACTCACCATAGATAAACAAATTCATAAACCTAATCAAGCGAAAACTACATGCGGAATTTCAATAGAGTTCTCGAAGATTTCATCGCAGTCAATAACCGCAAATACAGAACGAAGAAGCTACAAACGAAGTATGACAAAGTATAGTAGGGCTCCATAAACATAATCGAGATTGGAGAACGATCTTACTCACCGGAAAACTGAGAATCTACGGGAATCTGTTCAGCTTGAGTCGCCATTGATCAAGTTCAGTTTAGCTATTTTGTAACTGAATGAGAAATTAAATGAAGTGTAGAGAGAGAGAGAGGGAGAAATGTATGTATATATATAGCAGCACGAAAGTGATGAAGGTAAGTTAATTCGCCCTAAATTCCCTCACACTGCCGCTCGGATCTTGCGCGACTTTAGAGCAGGATCGCGGATACGATTGTTTATCTCGCGTATGAGGAGTTAAATCGTGGTGCCTTGCAGAAACGGAGTTATAATTCTGGTTCTAGGGCAACGAGGTTGTTTGGCACACAATAAACTGTTAATTTTTAAAAGAAAATTTTGTATTTTTTTTTTTTAGAACCAGTTATATGTATTATATCAAGTAGGGAAATAATAAGTACAATCGAAGCATATTCCTATCTAACAGCACTACCGGTCAGTTTATGAACTAACTCATTCTTGCCTCTTGCAACATAAAGTAAACTAAATGCAGAAAAAGATAAAGCTAGTCTACGAATGTCTGACAAAATAGAACCAACAAAAGCAAACTCAAAGTTTGACTTATTAAATAAAGACACTAGCGAGAGACAATCTGTGTAAACTCGAACATTATCCCATACTTGGAGGATCGCCCACTGGACAACAGCACAAATAGCATAAGCCTCAGCACTTTGTGGCGACAAAGGGGAAGCTACAATCTCCTTTCTTCTAGCAAACGGTTCATCATGCATCCAAACCCCGTAACCAATACCCACACGGGCCTCATCCTCAAAGAAGGCGGCATCAACATTAATACGCACAACCCCCTCCTCAGGTAACTCAGTAGACGACCAGTCATCAGCCCCACCGTCCTCCAAAGGTGCCCCTCCTCCCGAGCCAAGGGCCCTG
>JAYMSP010003209.1:0-20677 GCA_036897095.1 Plantago elongata
GATCTTATATATATATACTTGTGTAAGATTTACATATGCGTGGAACATTCGATTGTTTTCTTGTCTAGAATCTGCTTGTTGCTTGTTCTTGGAATGGTGAAATTTTGAGACGACGTTGGCGGGTGTGTTGATAAGGTATGATATCATATTAATTTGTGAAAAACTGCATCTCTGAATTGATGTTGTAGTCAAACTCATGTGGCAAATGCTTTTTTGATTATAACAGATTGGGTCCAAGGCTCTAACCAAGAAGTCTCTTGAGGAGATCATAGAGCTAGTAAGTTGCTGGACTACATAGGCTTGCAGGTAAACTATAGCTCTTGCAGACTTGTTATAGACCAGGACCAGCATTGAAATTGATCCACTGATTCCCTGTGTAATTTTATTTTGTGGATGGTGTGAAGTGTTGAGACATGTCACTATGCCATTTGGCTTATTGCAACTATAGCTGGTGATGATCTTAGTTGTTTATAATCTCTGTAATTGACACCTGATGAAATACTTCACTTTAAGAACAGTGGCCGAAATTGTTATTAGTTTGTACTTTGTAGATGGTTTCTGATATAAAAGTGAATCATTGCAATAGTGATGTCTCTTATCAAGTGGAGACCTGCTTTTCCGGATTATCTGCTTATGACTGCGAGTTTGGATTGCTGAAGAATTGTGTCTGCTTATATAGTTTATTTATGACATGTGCCCAAGCAAAGGTGCCCTTGACTACGCTTTGGAGTAAGTTGTGGTTATGCACTAGAAACATCTTTGTAAGTTTGTTAATATTGTGAAGAGGTGACATTTTGTCCCAAATTATTATGGATTTATAAAAATGGAACTTTTCTCCATAGTAAGAACAAGATGTTTTCCATAGTAAGATCAAAGATGTTTTCCACTGGTGCAACATGCTTGCTGAAAGATGTGTAAAATGTTTTTTCTGCAATCAGTTTTTATGCTACAATGTTACATGGTGGATGATCTAGAGCTATATATATATATGGAGACCGAGTCTGATCTTTCTTAGTGCATGCGACACTCAAAATCACATGTAGTTTTGTGTGGTGAAGTTTATCAATGAAGCTTGTTTCAGATATGATCAAAGCGAATACAGTACTTTTTTCGATTTTTTTATTTGTACCTGTTCACTGAGGTTTAGGAAACTATCATCGTGAATGTAAACGTTTCTTGGTGTATGTTTCCAGGTGATGGGATTTCAACAGTTGTGTTGCCATTTTACTCTGGGGGAATTTGAGCATTGTCAAATAATACTCGGCAGATTAAGCTCTTACTTTCTTCGTCCAATCAAACTTAATATATTTATCATTTTGACCGTCCCTCCTACTAAAATTATCCCACAATTAACAAATAATAAACAATTTTAACTTTAAGGTACATAATCTCTTACTAAGGCATTTTCATACCAAATTTCTTATATTATTAAAAAATGAAGTTATCACATAACTAATAAATAATAAATACATAAAACGCATTAAATCTAATGTAAGAAGTTTAATGAGACGGAGGGATTATAATTTTTATTTTATTATTTTTTTGATTTTTCATCCGAACATTGCCGGGTTCTTTTCGGGGTGACTTTCTCATGTTTTTAAGCTCTTTTATTTAGTTAAGGACAATTGTGTATAATGTTCCATTTACTTTTTCCGATCAACCATTTTAATTTTAAACTAATTTTATTCTTGAACAGGCTTAGTTGAACCAATTTTATCATCTCCGCAGACTAGGATTTTGTTCTCCCAAAAGTTGAGTGCAAGAGTAATATATAAATCATTACATTTATTGTTTAGAGCTATTCTAGAGTAAAAATGAAATGAAAATGGTACTTGTACCGTCAATGCTTGGAATTGGATGTCGAAGTGGTGGGGGCATAGATTGTGAGGTTATGCAATGTATTTATAAAAACGATCTTTAAATAAATAACACAGACCTATATGACAACACTTATGTTATTAATAAGGCGGTATACATGGATTGGTTATATATGAAAGTACGGACTAAAATTTTATACATTTTCGTTTTTTATCGTCTCATCAAATTTTATATATTACTAAAATTATTTCATCACTGACAAATAATAAACAATCTCAACTTTACATATAAATTACACATTTTGCTGCTATAAATATGCTTTTCCCCACTTTTTTATATTTTATCATTACTTTAACTTTTCACATAAAATTACGTATCAATCTTAATGTATGAAGTTTGGTGGACGAAGAAAGTATTTTTTAAAAATAATTCTATTATACATTTTATCATCAAATTAGACGTGCCAAATACATCTTTTTGTTCATACTACATTTAACTTTTCACTTAAAATGAAGCGCAAAAGGAGCACCATTTTAGAACGGAAAAGTACGACCTTTGCATATGACAATGAAATACAGCTCAGTTGGTAAGACGATTCAACTCCAACCAATAGATCGGGTTCGAGTCACCCTTAACCCGTTTAAAAAAAGGCCTTAGCATCTCAAAGAATTATACCCGGCTTAGTTCGAGATTTAGTGAAGTCTGAAGGCGTTTCGAATGAATAGATAGAAATCAGAAGCTAGATCGTTGTACTTCACTTATTATGTGTCAGTATATTTCCGCTTGATCGAATTATTTCTTGGAAATTGGAATAACAGTGTAAGTAAAACTATGATGATTTTCAATTGCCTTGTGTATGTGTTATGGGGGTAAACAAACTCTATGCGAAATTAGTGTCATTTAGTTTGCCCACCACATGTTTGATGAAATGCCTCTTTCACCTGATCATATGTGTATTTATCAATAATGCCTTTTCAGGTGTTGAAACATGTCAAGGCGCGTTTTTTACCAAGTGGGTTTCAGGTTAAACAGTGTCAGCAATGTTAGAATGTATTGTTCAGGTAAAGGATTGCAAGATTCTTCCGAGATAAGTAAGAGGATCTGTAAAATAATGATTTCTTACCCCAAACTAGGCCTGGATACTGTTCTTGACCAAAAGGGTATCCGAGTTTCGGAGGAAATAGTCGAGAAGGTTCTCGAAAAGTTTGTAAATGCTGGAATGCTGGCTCACTTCTTCTTTGAGTGGGCTGGCAAGCAGCGGAACTACAAGCACAGTGTTAGAGTGTATCATACGATGATTGAGACGTTGGCGAAGATAAGGCAGTACGAGATTATGTGGGATCTTGTTAATACCATGAGTGTAAGCAAGGAGGAAATGTTGAACATAGAGACCTTTTGTATTATTATGAGAAGATATGCCAGGGCGCAGAAAGTTGATGAGGCGGTTTATACATTCAACGTGATGAAGAAATACAGCGTGACTCCAAATCTGGAGGCGTTTAATGGGCTATTGAGTGCTTTGTGCAAGTCGAAAAATGTTAGAAAAGCTGAGGAGATTTTTTATTCGATGAAAAGCCAGTTTGTTCCTGATTCGAAAACTTATGCCATTTTACTTGATGGATGGGGAAGAGCTCCCAGTTTGTCGAAAGCCCGAGAGATTTTCAGGGAAATGACTGATTCGGGTTGTAATCCTGATATTGTGACTTATGGTACCATGGTCGACCTTCTTTGCAAGTCAGGGAGAAGTGATGAAGCAGTACAACTTATTAGAGATATGGAGTCCAGTGGTTGCCAGACCACACCCTTTATCTATACCATTTTGATCCATACTTACGGTAAGGAGAATAAGATTCAAGATGCAATTGACACATTTCTCCAAATGGAAAGAAGTGGAGCTGAGCCTGATGTTGCAGGATATAATGCGTTGATTAGTGCTTTCTGCAAGGCAAGCAAGTTTCAAAATGCGTATAAAGTTGTGGATGAGATGGGCAAAAAGGGCATCATCCCAAATTCAAGAACCTGCAACATTCTTCTGAATGGCTTGATTGATCATGAGCAGAGAGATGAGGCCTTTAAAGTGTTCCGTAAGATGACGAAAGTTTGTGACCCTGATGCAGACACCTTTACTATGATGATAAGGATGTTTTGTGAGAGGGGTGATCTGGAAACAGCTCTCGAAGTGTGGAAGTTTATGGAGAAGAAGCAGGTTGTTCCAAGCATGCACACATACTCCGCACTTATTCACGGGTTTTGCGACAAGGGTGACGTATCTCAAGCTTGTGTTTTAATGGAAGATATGGCCGAACGAGGAATCTGCCCTGGAATGCACACTTTCAAGAAACTGAGGAAGTTACTGTTAAAGGAAGGAAGAGAAGATGTAGTCAAGTTTTTGCAGAAGAAGATGAACCTTTTTGTCAAGGAACCTTTAAGCTGATTGATTTGGGGAAGGAACCTTTTGACTTCTGTAGTTCAACGAAGCATGGGTTCTCATCTTTTCTGAGAAAAGCGATGCAAAATAATGTCTTGAACAAGGTCAACATGGGAAGCAATGCTTATAGCTTCTCATTTGTCATTCTCAGTGTTCAAAAATCAAGAAAAAGGAGCAAGTTCTTACTGATGTACTTGTTATTCTCAGTTAATTGTTTCACAGGCATCAAAGAAAATGAGTGCTAGGCTTCTAAACTAAACATGTAGAAGTTTTTTACAATAGAGAAGGCCGGCACACGTTAAAGAGTTTTATGCCAGATTCAAAGGACCACGTGTTAATTTACTCTCATGTGCACACCGGAAAACTTTTATTACGATGAATTCATGAAAATTAGATTGCATCTAGTTTCTATGGGTAACATGATCAATAGATATACTCCTACCTGGCACCATTCTTGTAAGCACAGTGCAACAAAATACTAGAATAGTGAATGAACACCAAAACGCTCAAACAGTCAAACTAAATGTAGCAATTTTCCATTTCCTTTCTAACAATGAATCAAGACATTGTAAAACGACCGTTTTCACCAACTACATGATCCACCAAAAGAAGGTTAAGTCTGTAAAAGACTAAATGGTATGAGCCTAGTGCGTCCTATATGTCAAGCTTGACCTTTAAGTAAATTTCCTACTTAAGCTCCAGAGCTTATTGAACTGATTGCAAATCAGTAACCAAAACCGAGTAAATATCGTGACTTGGTTCTCATCCACAGATAAAAGGAGAGCGATTTTAGTGTTTGCGACAAAACTGTATTAGCCTTTACTTCAGCAAGTCCACGGAACCAAGCTTCAGAATCATCAGACTTGCAGGACTACGGGATATGTTTCCTAATGTGCCGTGATAGCTGATGCTTGACCCCAGTTTCATTCAAGATGGCCTTCTGCACATGTACTGCAATGAACAGATAGAAAACCAGTGTTAGAAGTAAAGGACTTTTACCATTTGTACTAGGGTTATAAGATTGCACTTTGGATCATTTACTTTTACTCTAATAATATACCCTATCAAGAATATGTCGAGAAAGACTAACGATACAATAAGATGCCTACTAGTACTGATGATGGATTATTATTCCAACAACACATCATGTAATGTAGGGATTTCTTCTTAGCTGGCATAAAGAATACAGAACCTAATATTGTATAAACTGGAAGGGGTCCAATTCAGGTAAGTTCATTTACCTCCTCATGAAAGGCTCTGATCTCATCCTCTGTCAAGCCATCTTCTCCACCATTCTCATCCCAACCAAGTGAGCGAAGAAATGCAGCTTCTTCTTCATCTATATAAATTGCTTCATCAGAAAAGCTTCCATCATCTTGTTGCGTGTCTAGGACATCAGGAACAAAAATCCCCTCGCCTCCATTCTCTGTAGCACAAGAACTTTCAGGAGCATCACCTTCTTTAAATGATTCTACAGATGAGCCCTCACTAAGAGGCAAAACAGTTGAACTTGAATCTCGAGCAGCAACACCATTAGATGCCTTCTTCCTCATGAGATTAAAAAATTCATTTCTACTTCTGGCCAGAGATTTTGACCTCAGCAACAAGGCCTCAGCCTTATTTTCAGTAGAGGGAAATGCCAGACTTTTTGGACTCGGTGATGCAATTGGAGCTTGTGGACCCACAGTAGGCTCGCCAGTTGAACTGGATAAATCCTTTGCTCCAGTGGTTGAACCATTCTCACGGCCTGGTTTAAGGACCAGAAATTTTCCAACATGAGGAGCGGCTGCAGAATCAGATCTGGTTTGTCCAGCACGATGTTGGTTAGAAAGATGGGATGGATGGGAAAGTATTTGGACACCCTTGGAAGCCACACTCATTTCATTAGCTTTGTTGGAAACCTTTCGCTGTCTGAATTTATCAGTAGAACTAGAAGCCTGGAGAAAAGAACATTGGAGATTGTAATATGCACTCTACATCTCATATCAGAGTAATCAACAAGTCTGATTTAATCATAATAAGTTATTGTGAGACAATGCAAAGCAAGGCATCAAAACTATACTCCATTCGAAATGTACAAGGTAGGCATGGCATTTGATAAATACCTTCATCAAAGATTTAGGGAATGAGGGTGTTACTGGAATTAATTGCCTGGACTGCTTAATGGCCAACTCCTCTAACCTCTGCTTCTTATCCGGTAGCTGCAAGTTGCATATTCAGATATGATTCACAGGAACAGAACATATGCACAATAAAGTACTCATATATATATATATATATATATATATATATATATATATCACCTGAGGAGCACCACGAGCTTGTTCTGTGGGCTGCAATAATGCTTCAGCCATGTTACGGCCTGCTTGATTTGATACCCCAGATTCCGAAGATAACTTTTCCACAGAGCTCTGGGGATAAGGGGAGTGGCCAGGACCATTATTGGCACGAACAGGCACCTCAGCTAAAGCCGAAGTCCAATTCCCACCACCAATAAATCCTGTGTTGCCAATGGGCAAACTTTTGGCAGAAGAAGCCAATCGAGAAGACATGATTTTCCCTACTCCAGTTACACCTTGATTCTCTACAGTACCAAGAGACGGAAAATCCTTAGGAAATGCTTCATTTTTTATGCTACCAATAACATTAGCCCCGGAATATACACCATTAGTACCCTTGGGCAAGCTACTACTGTTTTTCAGATCATACGTTTTGCGAGGTAAAACTTCAGTAGGTTTCCTTGAAACCAGTGACTGGGAACGCATCAAGGTACTCCTCTCCCCTCTCCTTCTTAGTGTGCCTGACAAGGGATCAGGAGAGTCGTGGTCCCACATATCCCCCAAAAAGGACTTCTCTTTCTCACCAACACGGTTTTTATCACGGTGGCTCCTTGTGAAACTACCATACGGATGCTTCGCAAATCCATTACTCAAGCCCACTCTAGAATTGGGCGTTGGATTGATGTCCTGGAACCGAGAGCTTTCCTTTCCACTGTTGCTCCTAATATATCTTGGTGCAGAAGGAACATCTACCCATATGAAAACAGAGGATACAAACAACAATATCATAATCGTGGTAAGATACATAAACTGTACCAAGAAAAACAAACACAGGTCATCAAAAAATGATAAAACGATCTCGTCCAACATAATTTGACAGATTTTACTGTTATTCTTAGAACATATAGTTCATGCAGAATGAACATCCACCCATGAAAACAGAACAGACAAATCACAGTCATGAACATAAACCAAAAGAACAAACACAAGCTATCCAGCATAAAAACACAATCACGTCTAAACCAGTCAAGAGTTGTCCTTTCCAAACTTACTCCTGAGATATCTAGCTATGCACGGAGACGGTAAATCATGTTCGGGGACAGATACATAATCAAATTTAAACAAACACAAGTTATCAAAAACACAATCAGCTCGGAAAGGAATCAAGAGTTATCCTGAAATATGTTAATGGTGTCTACAATCAGCTCACAAAGGAATCAAGAGTAATCCTGAAATATGGTAATGGCGTCTACAACACATTAAAACAGAGAAAAAACAATCATAAACATGGAAAGAAACGTAAAATGTGCCAAAATGAACTTATCTGAAACAACACAATTGTACTCAAACAATACCTGAGTGGTGGTTAGTGGAATGGGAACCCCCTCCATGAACATTCCCTGCACCTTTCAACCACTGAGGAACTAATACCGGCTCAGTTCGCTCCATCAATACTGAGCATGGCCCAATGGCCCCAATTTCATTAACAAGATTACAAAACACCAAAACAAAATCAACTTCAACAATAACAACCTTGATTAACCTGATTTCCAATTTCCCCTAAAATATAAATTTGAAGAAAACACAGGTAATGCCAATCAAACTCTCTTTTGTTCAATACCTGATCAAAAATCTCCTATTCACTCCATACTCAAATAACACTGGTGTTTAATCAAATTAACGATTCAATCCACCACAATTCAACCCTAGATAGAGAAACTCTGTCCTAAATCAAAATGCAGCACAAGAAATAGAACCGGAACTGAAATTCCCAAAACCTAGGGTTTCCGATAAAAATTGAAACACACGCAAAGAATGATTCGATAAACCTGTAGAAAGTATGTAACGATCGAATTGTGACGGCGATAAGAGACGTGCAATCCTAATCAAGGGGAAAAAGGGATCGAAGAAAACCCTAAATGCTGTAAAACTAACCGTACAAGGGTGATTATGGGAATGATAATGGAGAAATTATCTGTGCGTAACAGTAGCCCTTGGATGGCCAGTTAAACCGACGGTTGGATTCTGGTGTTTCATAGGTTAGGGAGACTTCTTTCCTTTTCTTTTTCTCTTTTATAATTCGCGCGTCCGTCTTAATGTTAAATGTTTCATTTACGAAGATAAAAAATAAAAGAAGAATATTTTATCAATATGGAACATTAAACTAAGTATATGGAGATTTTTTATTTAAAGCGTCTATTTTCCTAAATTAAATTTCAATGTACTAGTATCGCTTGAAAATGTGTCAAACGTATAAATCGTTAGAATTTAAAAAATATTTAATTTTAAATCAGTTATCAATTTGTAGTGAAGATCAATTCGTAAACACTTGGATCAGTAAGATCAATGACACGACATTAAAATTGTATGATTTGGAGAATCGTGTTTGTTCGGAACTTCAGGAACGTGAATTTTCTGATTACGATTTCTAATTGATAAAGCTGAATATGTTGATGATGGGTCAATTGATATTTTTTTAGGTCCACATTGTCTTCGGTTGCTTAATATTACTCTGTAATGAAAAGGTTTAAGATTTTATAAATTTTCATACTCAACAAAAAATGTATAAATAATCAACTGATCAATAATTATGGTTTCTTGAATAAATAAAGATGCATTCTTTGGTTTATTCCCTTTTTAAAATAAGAGTGAACTACACATAGGCCACTTTTATATGCTCCAACACATAGGCTCCCTTATACAAATTCTTTCAATGTTCAACAATTACATCTGGATTCTAGTCACGGTTTAAAAAATGATGTACGACAACACTACTTGAACTTAATGTAATTATTTTGGAACTAAATGTAATAAATCATACATCAGTTACTAATTTATAAGGAGACATCTAGTAGGAGTATATATGTAATCTTTCCATTTTTTAAGAATAATTACATTAATGTAAACAAACATCATAAGTATGTGGATTCTTTCAACGACATTTCTCTATGAAGAGGTAATTGTTGGAATTATAGATGCTCATATATCTACAATCAAATTAGGTTAATGATGTGAAGGGGGACATCGACAACCTGCAAGGCAACAATAGCAAACGAGACGCAAGGTACCAAGGTAACACCAGTGTGATGTCGATCATATGGACTATGACGCTCAAGTTAGTAAGCTGATAGGAGATAAACAAAATGACAGAGAGGGAGAGGGAGATGATGGAGGTCGACTTATCATGTTGACGGTTCGGCATAGACGAGGGTGATTATTGACGATCGGCTAGCTGACCGTGTGAGAGGAAGCTAACTGATGGTCGTCGGAAGGTAAAGTAAGGTGGCAGAAGGTGATGGTTGATAGCTTGATGATTTGACTATCTTGCAACATGATAACATGATCGTCTGATTGACAGCCTGAGAGCTTGATCGCCTGTCTGACTGCCTGAGAGCTTAATCGACTGACTGGTTGATATAGCGCTAGAGATGGGGATGGAGGCGTCTGACTAATAGCTATGGTTTTCGTAGTGTGAATGAGATTGTTTTTTTACCTTCCGCCTGCCTCTCTATATAGATTATCCACTTGTTAGAGTCCATATCCACCTCTCACACTTTTCGAGTGAGGAGTCTATTAGTGGATTAGACTACGTCTCAATGGTCGCTTGTGGACTGACTAAGTCAGTCAGATAGTGCGATTTGGTTAGCCTGTTAGATTGATATGGTCAGTCATATAAGGTATGTTGTCTAGATTGTCAACCAGTTTGGGTGCCTGGCAAGGCTAGGTGAGCGAACAACCAGCTAGACGGTTTCGTGAAGTCAATTGACCTAGATAGCATGTCGGCTTCTTGGCTGGATGGATGACCGAACTGATGGGTTTGCTAGTCGAACTCTAGAATCCAGCCCGCGCACGAAGCCAATAGAGATGAACTTGTTAGTGAGCTTTGGAAGCATAGCTTTAATGGAATTCCAGTAGATAATAACAAATTTTGGCCAATAAATGAACTATAATATTTGATATTGTATACTACATAGATTCATAATGTTTGACACAGTACACTAACATAGTTTTCTAAATATATCTCTAGTATATAGATAGTAGTTCGATTTTATACGAATGTGATAATGATTAACATGTCAAATAAGAAGGAAGTGAAGAGTGATTTAGTAGAGTTTTCTAGAGTCCCCTCTTTTTTATTCTTGCTTAGGGAAGTGTGATATAGTTTGTTTCTACATTTAAATTTACATTTGAATTGACTTCTGTACATATGTATAGTAATTAAAATGAAATGCAACAAAATAAGAGTGAAATGAGAATTAGTTAAAAGCTAGATAATCGGATAAAATTCAATTTGAATTTAACAAATTCAATTTTAATGTAGAAACAAACATTGCGTATACTTTCATCCCAAAAGCATGGCCATAGCCTCTAGATTTGAATTTGCACAAGTCAAAGGCATACATTTCATGGACTGGTTTCACGAATCTTACGAGAAGTTTAACGATGTTTATTATTTACTTGGAAAATCATGAAACTGACATTGATGATATCATGTTTAGTCGTTGTACATTGAAATGGAACCGCAACCCGGCTCAAATTGTCCCTAAAAAACATGTGCATGTTTAAGTTTTTCTTTTAAAATTTAAAATATAAAGTATTTCTTTTGTTTCTACCAGTAAGATCTACTATTACATAGGACTATTATACTATATCCTTGAAAAAAATCATGGGAGTAGTATTACAATTTATCATTTTATCCTCTTTCAGAAATTACATTTTCTTACATTAAAACTCAATATCTCCTTATTAAATTTCCAATAATTCTAAAATTATTTACCGGTTAGATTGAATTCCAAAGTTGAAAATTAACATCATTAATTTATTTTCTCCAATAATGTGATTTATTATTTCAATAGAATTTTTAAATTGTATGTAACACTTTTATAGTTGCTCTTCAAATGAATTTTAAAGTCAAAATTAAAATATATTCAGAGATGGGTTATCCTCCGAATCAGTCTTGAAGATGGATATATCCATTTCTTAAAGTATTTTTCCTTTATAGTATGGTATAATCTTCTCATGGTTCCCAAATTGTATTTATCCCAAACTTTGAGTTTGTTTTCCTTTGAATTGAAATCTCAAATGTAATTATCAAAATTTTGAAGTATTTTGCATGTATTGTGGTTTACATTCCTAACGGAGATTTAAGTTCGAATTATCTCATTCACAGAAGATATTTACCATTCAAATAGAGTTTATAAATTGAAAATATAACATTCTTAGAGTTTATAAGTTTACCACGTCAGATTGAGTTTCCAAGTTTGGATACCCCATCCATTCAGTTGAAAATTGACATATTAGCATTAAAAACTCACTACAAATAAGAGTAAACTACTTATTACTTTTATGATAGCTACATTAGTGTGTGTATGTAGAACCTGATGTTCCGAGTAGAAACCTCTAATACATTGTTTGTCGATTTTTTTAGTCCCTCAAAAGAGTACATAAAACACTTAAATTTATTTAACGCACTTAAACTCTAAACTCTAAATACTAAACAATTATATTTATTTTCTCTTTCTACAATATTTTTATGCTCTTTTGATATTTTCTGTTATGCTAACAATTTTAAACCAACCAAATAACATTAAACTTAATATAATAACCTTAAAAAAAATTAAACCCCTCACTGCTTTTTTACCCACCACAAGTCTTTTATTACACATCCCTTATGACAACCCTACAAACTTTTAATTCTATCATGAACATTATTTCTTACAACTCAACTAATGCTCATAACTCATTTATTTAACTATATACCAAACATACATTTAAATTTTGAACTTTATGCTAGATACCAAAGGTCATTCGTGGGCCACTTTCCGCGTGATATGCTAGCCAACCCCCACATCAATACCAACACGTGTTTTTTGAAAGTATGGCCTGATGTTCTTACTGTTACATATAAATACAATGTATTTATAAATATCGATATAATATTTTAATTCTTACATAACACCCCCCCCCCCCCACCACCCCAAAAAATCATTCGAACAATTATATATGAGTTCTCTTCTGATTTTGTTTGTTGACCAGTTTAATTTAGTTATTTGACATCACACAACGTGGCCTTAAAATAAATAAATTGATAAATATTTTTTTTGAAAATTCACCATATCACATTCTTCCCTTCTTCCTTCTCCACCTTCCCTCTCTTATGCTATTTGCTAACAACTCTAGCGGATACTCTCTTCTTCCCTCTCCTCTCCCTCCTTCATTCTCTTATTCTTTTTGGTCAAGTTCGTGAACTTAAATGTAAATATTCCACAATTAATAGAAACTAATCGTTATTATCCGACTAAATGTTACTAATGTATAATTATTCTAAGAGGAGATCTAAATGTGAAATTTGCCTTGTATATATCAGTTAACATTTTATCTTATTTTTATATGTGTGCAAAGCATCAATTTCTTAGTAAAATTCCAGAATACATTTTTTATTATAACAATACTATATAAAGTCTCATCAGATACGGTCTCTAAATAACTTACTTAATGTATGTTATTATTAAAATTATTCATATTAGTAATTAATTAATCAAAGTATACCCGTGGTTAACAAAATGAGTTCATGAGTTCTAATGAATACAACATCTACAACACTACCAAAACAAATGCAATTGAATGTTCATATGTAGTATTGTAATATGAACTTCAGTTGAAGAATACTATTTGCTAAACATAGTTTATATTTAAGTTTTTGAGACTCTTTAAATCAAGTCCGCAACTAAAGAACATACGATCAGTCCAGTGCTTGTCATCCAATTCCATATAATGAACTTAATAATCTCGAATGTATAAAAAATAAAAGGGATTACTTGTCTTCGTTGATGATAAGAGCATTCCACCCTTTCCAGATACCGTGCAAGATCACCATCTAAATCAAACTTCTCCTACTTTAACATTGCCAATGTTTGCAAATTGCCAAATTCCAACAACATGCCAATCACACTATCTTTGAACCGCATCGATGCACCCAGGACAAAACTTCAACACATGATTTGCGGACTTAACTACAATGAAAAAGGAGGTGTATCACTGACTGTTCTCGCTTGCGTCGCATCACTTACACGCCGTTGCTTCCTCCCTCTCCTCTCCTGAGAGTAAATTTCATCTCTTCAGATTTGGAATTTTTGGAGGACAACCCTCCAAATGAACACGTTAAGCTTCAGGGGACGCAACTTACACCACACCAATTTAGCCCATTCACTAGACTGAACAGCTTCACCTTGTTGGTTGTATTTAATCTGACTAAAACCAGCGTTTTTTGTGTACACACATTAAACTACCAGGTCAGAGAATAAGGTCAGCAATATTCAAGAATAACTTGAAGTTGAATTATCAATTACTGGCAGAAAATGAAAAACTTGTTGGACTATTAACAACCATTTTGTCTATCTATCACATATTCTAAATGAAGCGTTCAGGAAGAAATGTTTTGAATTAAAAATTTAACTGATTTATAAATGAATTGTTTTCAACTTTAAAATGCCATTTCATTTTTTACTTATATTACATAATTTTTATTTTAAATAAACCATCACTTTTATCGATTTATGTAGATATTATGGGTTAACCAATGGATGACTTTTGTATTAAGTCAGCTGGTTCTTCAGATTTGCGGTTCTCCTGCCCAGATGTAACCTAAATTAGATGAAGTAATTATGTACTTCTCTCTGAATTTTTTTCCTTTAAAAAAATGATGCCTCGTTCGCAATACGCATATGCATGTGGGTATGTGAACTTCGCATTTAGAGATACCACACTTTCCCATTAGGTATTGAACCATTACTTAACTCATTTAAAATTTTAAATAGATACTAAATAAAAAAAACTCAAAATCCTAAAGTGCCAATTGTGATTTGTGAAACAATTCAATACCGATATTGTTATGGCCGGTCAAGAACATACGGAGGCTCTGAATGATGCCCAATTGTCTATTTCTATAAAAACAGTAGACATTTTATTTGAAAAAAGGCATGAAGGAGAAAGATTGTTGGCATGCTCTCCCTTTCAATTACAAATTACTAAGTATATACATATATATACTTGCATTAGTGAATAGTGAGGGTCGAAAATGATGCCACTCATAATTCACAAATATAAAATATAATGTTTTATATAATATTAATAATTTTTCATGTGTGAATATTTATTGTTGAGGTTGATTTGTTATTAATAACATGCCTAATAAATTTTAAGATTATAATATTTTTTTAAATTTTATTTCGCTCATTTGTAAGATGGCGTTCCATTCGGTGGCTTTCACTTTTAAAATTATTTCTTAATTAGTCAAAGGCTCAAATCCCTTCTAAATGCAAATAACTATTTTGCGTGCGTGATTACTGATTAGTGATTGTTGTTTGTAAGCTCTTGCTTTACATTTTCAACTTTCTTTGTATTGTATAGTCCAGTCTGGTACAAATTTTAATACTTCTGGCAGCCAGGTCGAATAAATTATAAATAGATAAATACTGGATTACTTAAAGAATGAAAACAAAACTAGTACTAATAAATTGCAAGATAAATAATTCAAGTGATGATGTAAACAGGGTGACGCAATCACTTGTTTTTATATGGATGGGCTCCCCTCTTGAAATTCTTGCGACACTATCAGTTTCTCGCCAAATGGCAGTTATCTCATTAACTTGGAACATCAAATTTAAATTAATTAATAATTAAGGATTATGAAAATTATATTTTTAGGTCCAATTCATAATTGTTAGCTTGGGAGAGACTCGACTTACATAACTTGAAAATCGCACTAGTTAACTTGTAAATGAATTTATTTGAACATAGGAAAAAGGCCCTCGTCGATTTTCACTCTCATTCCGGTCGAAAAAATGAAGGCCATTTTGGTAGCGAGCATATTCCGGATGCATGTTAAGATAAGATTTACTTAGAGGCTGAGAAAACATAGGACTCAACGAGAATGATGAACTAAATTAAAGATGAAGTATGATTGTAGCAAAATTAGACCAAGCTTCCTAGTCATCTGGCCAAATATCTCACGTGGTTGATTCTTCTGCACACACCACATTATTGTTTGTCTTTCATACTTCATCCTTAATTTTAGTAATAAAGATAAATACTCCAGTAGACTAGTAGTAGTAAACTACTAGAGTATAATTGCTTAAAACTTTTTGAACATATAGTATAGTATAGTATATAATAATTGACTAGTTGCGCCGTATTTCATTATCTTACAAGGCAGCAACTTGTCTCTACATTATACAGTAATGAGACTGTAAATTATTTAAGAAGTACTTAAAATCGATTTCGAATAGAATTTCAGTTGAATTGTATATACATATAACATTATGAATAGTGTACGATTTCAGTTGAATTGTATATACATATAACATTATGAATAGTGTACGAATGGTTAGGATGAATATACGAATTACTTTATTCCTCGCTTCTTAATGCATGACTGTTATGTTGCACTAACATGAGAAAGAGCACTAATTGTCAGACAACCACTTGTCCTGAATTCCTAATCCCTCCACTATAGTGTACTTTTAAATGATGAGCACAAAGGGGCTAGTATGTCAAAATTACTTTTAGAAGCTTTTGATAATTTAACTGTTTTTAAAAAAGTTTTTAGAAAATTAATTAGCTGATAAATTAAATATAATATATTAAAATAATTAAGTTAGATTAGCGACTGCAAACTACAACATTCACATTATAAAATAACTACGAAAATAAACTCATTGAAATTTTAAATTTGTGCTAAGCAGAGTTTATGACTATGTCAGCAAAATTAGTTGATAATTTAGATTGCTACTGACAAGGTAGTTAATGACTGATAAATTAACTAATAGTTGATTGAGTAGCTTATAATATAATTGATAAAACGACGCTAATCGGAACTATATACTCCAGTTAACTAGGTTGTTGTAGTAGATTGTAAGCTAGTTTAATTATAAACATAAAGGAACTAGTTTAATTAAATTTTGTTCTCTAGTAAAATTTAATTGAACTGGACTGATTTTAAATTGAAGAGAATATAATCTTAGACTGTATTCTTTTAATTAAAATTTATTAAACTGTATTTTTTTAATAAAATTTATTAAATTAAATTAAATTGATTTTAAATTGAAGTAAATACAGGGTTAATCGTAAAAGCTACTAATACAAGATTACTACACAAGTAGAGTCACAATCATCAACAGTAGAAGCATGTCTAAATTATTAATCAGATGAATTTCACCTGGTGTATGCATAGAAATACAATCCAAAATATCTACAATACTCAAAATCTAATCAGAAACACTGAAAAAAGAGAAGTCATCTGAGTCATTGATGTAAATCCAAATTGGCACCGCGTTTTCGTGGATGTTTCTTCTTCTCTTCACCAGTCTTCCTCTCTCTTTCTACTCCTCTCTTACAGAAACCAACACTTTCAGCTCGAATCCACCTTCAACCAAAATTCCCAAATCCATTTCTCTTCTTCCAAACAATAACCAACCGAATTACCCGCATTTCATGGAAGTTCTTCCTCTGCTCCTCCACAATGCATCGTCTCCCCAAAATGTTCACTAACAACAAATCCGACCGCCGCAAAGCCGCCTCCATGAACTCCCCCGCCGGCCGCCCCAAGCCCAAGCCGAAACTCGACCGCCGCAACGCCAACAAGAACATCAACTACGAGTTCTCTCCGCCTTCGACTTCAGCTTCCTCGTCCTCCTACTTCAGCTCCGACGAATGCCTCCGCGCGTGCTCCATGGAGCTCTACGACGGCAAGACGAGCTTCCGAGTCGACGGGGACGACGGCGAGATTGATATTATTTGTAAGAGCCTAGGGTTAGCTGGAATCGAGGATTTGTATATACCCGAGGTGGAGTATACGGCGATGAAGATGAGATCGTCGTCGGCTCCGCTTGAGCTTAGTGGTACTAGGAGTGGCTATTGGTTTGATCGGGTGGACGATGAGGAGAATAGTGAGGGAGGTGTAGTTAATAGGACTAGTGATGTGATTAGTACCAATTGTGAGGAGATTCCGGTTTCGAGCGGTGAGTCGAGCTCGTTTTGTTGCAGATTAGGGGGTGATTTGGATGTGGTAAGTGCGAAACGTGAGGAGATTCGAGTTCCGGCTGATTTGGAGAACTCGTTTTTTAGGAGTTTTGGGTGTAATGTGAGGGGGAATGATGTGGTTTTGAGTGAATCGCG
This sequence comes from Plantago elongata, assembly GCA_036897095.1. Lineage (NCBI taxonomy): Eukaryota > Viridiplantae > Streptophyta > Magnoliopsida > Lamiales > Plantaginaceae > Plantago > Plantago elongata. The sequence goes on from JAYMSP010003209.1 coordinate 17,701, forward strand.
TGGAAATGGTATTAAGGGTGTGAGGCCGCCTGTTCTGGTGCCCCCAATGCTGCCTTTGAGTGACAAAGAAGGCTCTACCTACGACATGTTTGGAACTTTTGTGCCTGGTAGTAACACGGGTGGCTCGAGGGTTGAAGGATTCCTTCGTTTGAATGAGGAGGTGAGTGAGAGAGGGGATGGGAAGATTGATAATGATGGGGAAGAGGGGGGTAAAGGGGGGAGTGTTATGAGGACGGCTGAGAACAATTTGCTGTCGGAGTCGTATTCATTTTCCACGAGTTCGAATGATGAGTCTTCAAGTAGCACTACAACGCCAATGTCCAGTGATTCACCTAGTCGAAAATTTAGGCCAGTTATTGCTGATTGGCAGAAGGGTGAACTGTTGGGCCGTGGGTCATTTGGATCTGTGTATGAAGGGATTTCTGAGTAAGTTGTGATTCATTTTATGTGAAATCTGTAATAGAGATTATGAGTATGAGACCACCTGGAGATGCATGCTTCAATTTTTTTTGATTTTTGTTGCTTACCGTGGAAAATCATATATATTAAGTTGTTAATTGCTATTAATGTTCCTTATCAATCCATTATGTTTAATGAGCTAGCTGATGGGCTTTTATTTTCATCAATATCATGAGGTTTTACATGTATCATATTCATGTCAACCGATATAAACAGGAGGATATTTGTTTAGTTTTCTTCTTAATAAATTAAATCTTAGTAGATAACAAGATTTACTCCAGACATTTGCTTGTTGGGCTTCTATATCAGCAAGGATTTCATTGTGTGAATTATCTGATGCCTTGTCTCGCTTGGTGCAGTGATGGATTCTTTTTTGCTGTGAAGGAGGTATCATTGCTCGATCAAGACGATGGTGGGAAGCAAAGTATTCTTCAGCTTGAACAGGTATATGATTCCTCATATTGCTTGTGTAATTTTTCGAGGATCGACATGCTCTTTCATAATTGGACAGTTGGTTTGTCATTGCTCATTGAGTTCCTCTTCTACTTGAGTTAACTTGCATAGTTTCTTTCATTCTTTTCAGGAGATTGCTCTTCTGAGTCAATTTGAACATGAGAATATCGTTCGATACTACGGCACAAAGAAGGTTTGGCTTCTCTTATTTTGCCTATTTGATTGACTATTTTTTTTGAGCGGGCACCTCTAGTGCAATTCCATATAACCCAAGCCTTCAACATTTCTTGTTTGTTAATACGTTTGCATTTAATTTATGAATTTGTAGAAATCGAATCAGTTCCTCCATTTGTTTTTGGTTCTTATATGAAAAACTTGCACCAATCTCCAGCCATGCATCCTGAATTACATTGAAAGTAGGGATCCTTTTCTTTTTGCTGTTCATGGTGAAATGTGCTCATCTCTGCCAATTTCTTCTTTGTAGGACGAATCTCACCTCTATATTTTTCTTGAGCTGGTAACAAAAGGCTCCCTATTGAGTCTCTATAGGAAATACGTTCTCAAAGATTCACAAGTCTCTACTTACACCAGGCAGATATTGCATGGTTTGAAATATCTACACGACAAGAATGTAGTCCACAGGTAATGAGAGTCGTGTTTTTTGCTTTAGCATATTTCGGTGCTGTACATAGTCTATACTCTATATCTGTTAGCCGAGACATAGGGAAACAACTATACTTAGATGCCGTTTGGTCTGGGGTGTTTTCTGGTGGTATTCGTAAACACCCCTTGAACTACCGTGTTATTGTAGCACAACTCTGAAATACCACAGCCCGCGAAAAACCCTAACTCATCAAATACTGGACTTTATTCACCGCGAAATTTGTTCTTTGAAATACCTTCTAGAATAACCCACCTAGTGTGGGTTATTGAGATATGATACGTGGTCCTAAAACACTTCTTTTGTGCAATTACATGCTCCCCCCTCAAATTCAACTTGATCTCTTTTGGTGTGCATTTATTTCACAATATCTAAAGAGTAAAAACTATACTGCCGCATCACTTTGTGATTCTTTGATATCTGATCATACTACAAATTGATCTAATGAGATTACAAAGAATGAAAATGTGATTCAGTAATTCATGTTCTGGACTCTTTTGTGGAAAAGATTCTATTAGAATCTTCAATATTGTTGCTTGCAAAAAAACGAAAGGGTACTATTGTACATTGCCAGAAAACAATAATGGGTGTTGTACCAGATATGGTACCAGAGTTAACAAATGTTAAAGCAAAAGAAAAATATATTTATGAATTTTGACAGTTTCATTTCCTAAGCTTTATATAGAACTGTACTTGAATATGGTTTCCTTGATTGAACTGCATTTGAAATCTTAACATCATGATTGTCCTGTTGGATGCTTACCTACCATGCCAGCTGTCTTGACTATGCTTTCCTTGTTATACCTCCCTCCTATTACAGAGATATAAAATGTGCCAACATATTAGTTGACACAAGTGGCTTGGTGAAACTTGCTGATTTCGGCCTTGCTAAGGTTCAATATTTTATTCTTTATTTCTCTCTGTACCTCACCCCCCAATTCATTTTGATGGTTGGCCCAATTTGCAGTACTAATTTAACAAGTGGCCATTTATTCCTGTTGCAGGCCACCAAGTTAAATGATGTCAAGTCTTGCAAGGGCACTCCTTTCTGGATGGCTCCCGAGGTTTGTTCTTAACCTGTTTAGTATCCTGGCCTTTTAAAATTTTCAAGGTAGCTCAACTTTATGATATTTTCACTACGAAATATTGAAAGAAAATCAAGGTTAAGAGGATGACAATGCATATGATGTAGAAAGTGCTGATACTTCTAGGCAAGCACACCGATCTACCTGGGTAGAACGATTAAGTATACATTTTTCTAACTCTAGATTTTACACAGAGATTTTAATGGCCATCGACCTTGCGACTTCTTTTTATACCCCTACCCTATCATGTTTTATCACATCAGCCATGGCTAGAGCTTTGGTCAGCAGAGGTGCTGATGCAGGTATTCTAATTGGGAGG
>JAYMSP010003210.1:0-20671 GCA_036897095.1 Plantago elongata
CATTACCTGGGGAATGGAAAGAACACACAAGACAGAGAGGGTAAGTCACAAGACTTAGTGAGTAATATTTGGAAACAAACGAGAAAACAGACACAGACACTACTTCCAAACAGAGTTTACTTCTGACAGGAAAACACAAAACAACTATCACGCAAAACAGATTCCCGATCCTGGATTTCCAGAATTTTCACGAAACAGATACCATCCATACACTCCACAGAATGGCCATGGAGGGCAACTTGACTGCCTTATTACTCCTTCGAGGAGCGACCTCGCAGTCAGTCGGACGACATGCTTAAGTCCATGTCGGCCCGATACACGGAACAATATCTATCACCTGCACCGGTGATACCATTGGGGCGTCCGGGAATTTGTGGGTACAGGAGATATAGCCAGACCGTCGGTCCGTTCTTCCCGGCCCCAACTATACCATCTGTCCATGGGCCCAATCGAAATAGTCAAGACGGACCTGGATAGCCACACAGGCGTATCACATGATGCCACGGAGGCATATCACAGGCAGAGGGCTTATCAGTCAGATTACCAGGATCAGATCAAACAGGCAAAACAGTATACGTACAAGGGACCTTGTGGTCACTTGTTCCCAGTTGCCAACTAGTGCCGAACTGGCGATCACAGTACTAAAACAATTACAGGAGGGCAAAACACGAGAACAATCACTGGTGCCCAGTGGCAGATGACACTGACAAATAATATCGCCGAAAGGCGAACAATACAATCAAGTGTGACGAACAACAAGTATCGGGGCAAACAAGGGTGCCAAATGGCGGTCAACAAGTAGACACAAGTGCCGGGTGGCGGGTGGTTAAATTCAAATCACAAGTGCCGGTTGACGATCACTAAATTCAAACAATTTCCAAAGGACGTAAACTTCATTGAAACTATATCAAGCTAATCAATTCAAAAAAAAAGGATGACATAGTAACAACAAACTAGGCAAACGGAATAACCAGAAAACATGTGTGGACTGAAGCTGGAGAGGGACAAACTTACGACTCAAATAGAGTAGCAGAGCAGCAGATAACTGATGAGATTCAACAACTTCAGTTAAACACACATTCCAGAAATTGAATTGCTACGGTTACAACTTACACACGAGTCACACAGACGACAACAAGGATAAAGCAATAACGGTCGATAATAAAACACAATTGACAGACCCAGATCGAATCAACTCAACCAACATAGTCCATACTAGGGGTGAGCATCGGTCCAGGCCCGGACCAATTTTGGCCCGGACCGATTTTCGATATTTTTCAATACCGAGGCCCGTACCTAAACTAGTTCGGTCCAGGACCGGACCGGACCAAAAAACCCGGTCGGGTCCGGGCCTGGACCGACAATAACCGAATTAAATGGAAAAAAAATTGAAAAACATAAAATTTAGCAGATTCAAAGCAAGTCTTTCCCAAATCTAAAAAAAATTCAACTTCATCTGATTCGATAATCAATCTCCATGGATAGTGAATTATGTAAATGGAGATATGAAGAGAAGAGGTTGAGATCTGCTCGAGCTGGAGGAGGAGAGGGCGGCGCGTGCATATTCCGGTGCCCCGTGGCAGGAAATCACGACCGGCTAGGGCTTCGAGAACGCTCGACTTGCCGCTGCTCTGGCTGCCAACGACAGCTACCTGAGGCAGATTGAAGCCGGCTTGGAGGTGTAGCTGTGAAGAGAAGTGGCAGAATCGATGGTTTGGAGGTGGGCGGAGCAGAGGAGTTGGAGGTGGCGGAGGGGCGAAGCCTGGAGGTGGCGGTGGTGGTGGCGGAGGTGCGAAGCCTGGAGGTGGAGCCGTCTCAGAATCGATGTAGGGAGGCGTGGAGCTCGGTGGGGAGGTGTAGGGAGGCGTGGAACTCGGTGGGGAGGTGTAGGGAGGTGCCTAGATCGATGGGTAGGGATGGCGTCAGAGTCCGTGGCGGAGGGGAGGCTCGGAGGTGTGGTGCCGGCCACCGGGGTGGAGGAGAGGTGAGCAGTGGGTGGAGGAGAAGGTGAATTGGGGTTAGGGTTTTACTAAGAGGAGGAAGGGGAAATTTATATATATACATTATAACCGGTCTTGGTCGGTGGATACGCAGTTTTGTCGGTTTTTGGACTGGACCGGACCGAGTCGGGCCCGGACCGGACCAAGTTCCTATTTTTCGGTCCGGTTAGGGCCGGTTTTTCAGTCCGGCCCTAGTTTTTCTCACCCCTAATCCATACCCACTCGAACACAACACTCACAGTCAGGCCAGAAAAGCAGTAAACAACCAAGAGCAGTCAATTATCAGAAATCGAAGAAGAAAGCAGAGTAGTACGAACACACTAGTTCACAGTCAAGACCAACCCATCCAATCAAAACTAGCACCTACAGTTTACGAACAGAACCTGGAAAAATAGAGGCACACCACAGAAAATAAACTACTCAACTCCGCAGAATCAACACGATTCAAAGCTCAACACGACAGACGACTTAAAGAGACTCAACCTAGGTAAATCAATAACAACAGCAAAACAGTGTACAACCAATGAACAGTAAAACCATTCGAATTCAATCGACCAACTCGAATTCTACAAGAACAATTACAAAAATCACAAACCTAACCCCAGAAATCGATTACAAATCGAGCGAGAAGAAAATACCTACTGGAAGAGTCGATCGAAGTCAAGTTGAGGAAGGAGAAGTGAGACTCTAAATCCGATTGGAGAGGTACGAATTGCGGTGGTTAAAGGCGAAATTGGTGGTGCTGGGTGAAGGCAGTGCTGGCGTGGTCGCTGGTGAAGGTGATGGGTCGATCAGGTGGTGGCGACTGGAGGTTGAATTGTGGTGGAGCGGTGGAGATAATGGTTGAGGATGAAATCGACAGAGGTGAGCCCTATTTATAGGAGCTCCGGCCGACATGGCTTCATGGAGAAGCTTGGCCGCCGGCCTTTGACCGTATCTTGTGGCGGCTATGGCTTCCGTTGGAAGCTTGCGAAATTCTATCCGTTGGCAGCTTGTGTTACAAGCTTTATCGCTTCAATCTTCCAGCTCACGAGTTGATTTGCAAGGAGGTGGCAATTGGCGGCTAGTAGCGGCGGCCATTGGTGTGGTGATGATGATGAGAGAAGCAGCAAGTCGAATTGTGGGAAGAAGAAGACGGTGAAGGAGATAATGAAGAAGACAATTTTAGGAAGGACGACTTATACAAGTCGTCTTAAATCTTCAATTCTCCTAAATCCGTTGGCGAACTAACACTTTACTAATCCGTCGAGAACTATATACGAAATATTATTAAATTATTCTTCTCGAATCCCGGTCATCACAAAACAATTATTTATTTTCGGCTCAACGGATTAAATATAATTCTAAATAATTTCCTAGTTTATAATAATAATATTAATATACATAAATTTTCATATAATATTAAACAGTAAAGTAGTGCTACTCATTTTCCAGTTATAATAAATAACTGGCGGATACGATCCAGTAACTAGTACCCGAATTTAATCCGCTGTTAAAAGTCAATATACTAGCAAGCGTCGAGTCAGAGGTCAGGAGTCAGTTCGCGATAAATTTAATAGTACGGGATTAATAACCGATACGAACTTACTAGAGTTCGGGGCTCTTACAATTTATTTCGAGTTGTACAAAATTTTGCATGTGCGGTGATTATTTTTCCTGTTTGAGTGCCTTATCTGATAAAAAATCCTGGCTCCGACACTGCACATGATGAAGTAATAGTAGTTGTATAGTTTAGCAAGAACTGGAAATTATGTGAAGAAGCAAACTCACTGCAATAACTGAAAATCTGAATGTAGCTAGAGAATTACCATGATCGAGCAAGAACATTTCCGGCAACTTCGTTGGTGGAGCTAATATCATTGATTGATTCCAAAGAAGAGATTAAAGCAGTTGATGAATTGTTCGTTGATGGTGTATCGATGAAGAAGAGATAAAAGAGGATGGATTTTGTGAAGAGGGGAAAGGATGTGTAATTAATATACAAAGGCACACGTGCACGTTTCCTACATCTGGGAATTTCCAACGCTTTTTGTAGATTTGTGCTTAAATTCGGCGAAATTGAGTAAAATTGGTTGTTCAATTCAGTCCTACACGCGCGCGCGCGTGTGTGTATATATATATATAATTATATTAGATGTATCTCCTTTAAAGTATGTTTAATTTGGGGTGTTTTATAATGGTATCTGAATAACACCCATCAAAATTCCATGTTTGATATATGGTGCTTAGGGATGTTTAACGAACCGAATGAACTGGACATGGGAGCTTATCGAACGTTTGTTCGTTAAGAATTTTAGTGTTCGTGTTCATCGAACAACTCATTCATTTGTTCATGTTCAGTTCGTTAAGGTTTTCGTTTGTTCGTTAGTGTTCGTTAAGCTTTTGTTCGCGAACAGTGCAGTTCGTTTGTTCGTTAATGTCGTGTTCACGAACAGTTTGTTCGTTGTTAAAACTCAAAAAGTAAAGCAAAAATACTACAAAAATAAAATAAAAGGTCTCTAAAAATATCATATTTCAAGAATATCATTATCACACATAATGTTATACATTCATCTTACGAATATTATAAATTAAGACGATCTACATGTCGACAACAATTAAAAATGGAGTAAAATGTATTATTATATTATATTTACTTACTATATTATATAAGTAAAATATATATTATATATTTTTCACGAACAATTCGCAAACAACCAAACAATAAATTTTGTGTTTGTGTTTGTGTTCATTTGTTAGCGAACATGTTCACGAACAGTTCGAATAGGTCAATATCGAACGCGAATTAAACGTTGACTAAAATTTTCGTGAAATTTTTACGAACGTTTGATTCGCTAAACACCCCTAATGGGGCTATATTGATATGATTTGTTTCAAGTAAAACTATATTATGGGGCTATATACATTTAAAATAGAACTATTGGGCTATATTGATATGTACGACAGCACCTGGAAACACAATCCAGCACAAGCCCAAAACTAAAAAGTCTACAATTACCAAAGCCCAAACTCATTGGAAAACGTTTAGTTTCCTTGAGATAATGCGCGATTTAGCTTTACATAAATCGTAAACTTCTCTCCCAATACTGATAGAGCGCGATCGGGACGGAGTACATATATGTACTAGTTCTTCTTGTTGACATAAAACCCTAATCACTGCAGTAGCGCCTCAATTCAGGGTTTATATCTCAGAGCTTCTTCAGTTTAGAGCAACAAACAAACAAACAGGCTAAGGTAAAAACTCTGGCTTTTCTTCCGTTTATGCTACTTAGTTCAAAGGTTCCAGCTTTTTAGTTTCAACGATTCGATTTTTCTTTTTCTTTTTCTTTTTTTTTTGAACTCATAAGGATTTTCAGAGCACTTGGTTCTAATACTCAATTTATTCTTGATGCAAGGCAATTTTCACTCAAGATGTATCTCCAGTGCTATATAAACGAAAATGGTGACAAAGTTTACACTACAAAGGTCGTTATTTTTCATACTTATCCTTCAGCTTCCTCTATACTCGTTTTCTCTGTTTATTCACTTCATTGAATTTCAGCTGTATGATATGTAAGGTTCTGTGTTCTATTTTTTTTTATTTTCGAGCTTAGATGCTTAAAGTTTAATGTTAGAGCCACTAATTGGTATAGGCATTTGTAAGGCCAGGGCGAAAGCTAGGATTTTTTTTCATCCCACGCTCTACTATAATTAATTTAAATATAATATATAATTATTTTAAACTTTAAATTAATAAATATAAAAAAATATTGCACTTATAGAGAAAACCGATCTCTTTTTCTATGTATTATGAAAATTTACATTGTGTTATAACTAATTTCTACTAAAAATGTATTTATAATGAGACAACAAGCCTTTAAATATCATCATTTTTTATAAATTTTATGAATACAACAACTCAAAAATGTATTTGTGTGGTTGTGCTATTATTTTTATTTAATTCAATTAGAAAAATAGACCATGTCAATCGTTAAAATTTAAAATTTAATACATATACGAACTAAAATTCCTGAAATCAACCCGTGCCCCTTTCGTGATAGTTCCGAAAAAATTCGAAATATACAATACTATATATATATTTTTTCCGATCCCGTGCCGAGCACGGGGTGGAGGCCTTGGTGCCTTCGCCCCTGTGTAAGACAGCTGTCAGCTACTAGTTGCTCTTGTTTTGTGTTTCGTATACCAAGAATGAGATTTATTGCCATTTTTTGGGAAATAGTAAGGGGATATCGTTTTAAATCCTGGCTGGAATAGTTTTAGGGACTGATGTAATGAGTGAGCTTTCGTTTACAATTTTGAAAAATTGAAATGGAATAGTAGTCATTACGTCGAGCTTGAATCGGAAACTATTTTACTTAGTAGTAGATCTATATATAAAATAGACGTTGGGATATTGACAACTGAAGAGGCATAATTGTTGCATTATGTCGAGCTTGAATTGACAATTGGAAAATTTTCACTTTGCAGAAGGAATCACCTCTGGGTTTGGCCACACAATCTGCCCATCCCGGTAAGTTGCTTTGAACTAAATTTTGACTCCTTGAGCTATTTGTCTTTCAGTTTCTTGTGTCATTTCATTCTTGCACGCGTTTGTTGGCCAATGAATTGGTTGTTTCCATTTAGCTTAAGTTCGTTATTGAGCTGTTTGTGCTCCTCCTATGGCTTTTACTTTTGTAAGCTTGTGTTGTTCTGTAACTTAGTTGTATTAGCATTAGGTAGATTGATCATTGATCTGCAATTATTTCTTGATAACTTGTGTTCATGTGATATTAATTCATCAATCAACTATAGGCAAAACTTGGATTAGAGTGTGTAATTGATGAACACAAAGTGTTAATTCATTGACTTCATTTGTACACCCACTAAAAATATTAGGAAGAACCATACCCTGCAGTAACAGAGGGAATTTATGGCAAGGGAGGCAATTGCCTTGCCTGGATTTTGGTTATGGTATAGGTAGTACATATGTGATGCATTGGTAGTGTTGTGGCTGGTATTAAATTTACGCTACAAATCTATGCGGATCAAGTTCGATTCATGACCGGCTATTGGACTGCACACGACCTCTAGATTTCGGCGCCACTAATTATTCCCCATTAGTATAAATGTATAATGAGTATGATTCCATGATAACAAAAACATAAAATTATAAACTGAATGTTAGGAAAAAATACCTATATAATTGACGGGGATATAATTATGTTATTTATTTATTATATTCCAATTAAGGACTACCTATAAATTTGACACATGGCTCCCAAAATCTTCATGATGGTTCGATGTGCCAATTATGATTAATGTAATTTTCCCTTAACTGACATAATTTCCTGGTCTGCCACTGTTTCCCTGCATCCCAGTTGTCTGACACATCCCCTTAATATTTACATGGTCTAGGAGATGTTCTCTTAACCAAAGGATTCTGGATTCAATATTATTTATAAGGAGTTATCAAAGATGGATTTATTAAAATTTAAACATATTTGAAGTGGATTGGATTTAATAGGTTAGGACTGCATTTAGCGAAATCCACAAAGTTGGATTCTTCTAAACCCATAGTAATGACCAAGAAAAGTGATTCTCTTGTAGTAACTGATCAAATTTATGATGTTACTAGTGGTGACAAAAACTTTCATGAGAAGAGAATTGTGGAAGTCCCGACTCATTCTGCTGTTATAGTGGTTGTTATCAAACAAGAATGTTTTTAACTTCTTTTCAGTAACAGACACCCTGTGAGAGTATGAGGATGGAGTTGTTTATTAGTACTTTTTTATCTATATTTAGACACAGTAATATGCTATGTTTGTGTTGAACAACACATTGGTGTGTGGAACATAGTGATAATGGGAATAGAAAGTGGCCGAAGAATTTATGGCTCAGATAATTGATTCTCTTCCTCTCTTCATTTATATTCACGCCGACAGCCAGTATTTCCTGTGTAGAATTTAACAATCTTCTCATGAACTTTTAATACTAACATCTATTGAATCTCTTCTATCTAATCTATTGCAGCTCGTTTCTCTCCTGATGATAAGTATGCACGTCAAAGAGTTCTTCTGAAGAAGCGGTTTGGTCTACTGCCAACCCAGCAACCACCTCCCAAGTACTGAAGATGTTCATCTCTGCTTTTCCTATTCAGTAAAATGTCAGAATACCGTTATGTTCTTAACTAAATTCTTTGCCCCGCCTATAATACTGTAGTGTCTTTTGTCATATATATGATGGTGCAATCGAGTGCTTGTTCGCGCAACTGGTTGTACCTATGTAGAAAGTACCTTTCAGTTTGGATTTATTTATATGTCACCGGGTGCTTGTTCGTGTATTTTATATGTGAATTTCTGGCGTGGTAACATCGAACTGGTTGGCTGCGGGTGTAAAACAGATGCAATGTAAGTCATGTGACTAGTATAGAATGGACCATTTCTGTCGTAGTTTGTTACTCCAGGACAAGTGACAACAATGTTTTGATTTCTACATCATGGTAATGATGTTCACGAGCAGAAATGCATGATTGGTTCCATGTACAATGCACAACTCTGATTTAATAAACATAACAAGTCGCTTTATTTGTGTATTATACAACACCTGTGCAAGATGCATCAAGATCACAAAGGGAATCTACATCGCTATCTGTCTATTCACTGAAGTTGCATTTTCTTAAGGGGCAAATAGGCCCTTGCCAAAATCTCACTCCATTGTAATTGGATTGCCTTAAAATGGGTGGATGCGTAACATTATGAGAAGGTGACACGTGTACTTTTATTTCAATTTTACATTATTTTGCTTAATCCGGATATAGTTACATTGCCCGTGTGTAATTTACGATGAACAATCCAACTCGAGTATCTAAATTGAGATTTTTGTCCGTTGATCAGTTGCAAAATCTGTGCTATGGGCCAACTCATTTGCATCTAGCTTCACATGTTGAGCTCTAAAGTCTACTTTTAGTCTATCAAATATTGTGATACAAGACTCCCCTGATCAATGTAGGCCTCTAGCTCACCTTTAAGGGGGCATACTTGCATCGTTCCACCCCTACTCTCGAGGTGGCTTCACTTGCAAGTCATAAGAGTTTTGGACCGGATAAAATGGATTCACATAGGTGTAGACATGACAAGATGCATAATCCTTTGTCGAGAAAATTTCTTATCCACGTGGTATCATGAATGATTCAGAAGACGAACATTGTCATTAGATATTGCAGTACATAAAGATGACTAAGTACCTCATGGTTACTTTCTAGGATAGAGTACAAGCATGGCAATTTAGGTTACAAACAATTTAAACTGATCGTGTAAAAGTGAAACACGTAAAAGTGATTCATCCAGCAACATTTTCACAATCCGCGGAAATGTTTCTTGAGTTGGAATCTTAGTTAATTACTATAGAAATGTAGAAGTTATGTGAAATGGGGATTCAACTAGGCCCTATCTATGATTGAAAAACAAGAAAAAACTAGGCCCTATCTAAAAAGAATTGCAGGAGAATTGACGGTCACGTTTCGTAAATTCCGGGTGGTCGACATCGGAGCATTGTAGCTTGCAGAAATGGGCCTAAGCTAGGTAAAGCTTGTTACATAGCTAAGTGCTAAAAGTTGGTTAATTGAGGGTGCTTTTTAGATAAAATACTAGTAATAGTTTATGATTATCCATAGTTGCTTTTAGAGAATCTTAAAAGAGCGACTTTAAGTCACATATTAATAAATCATGCACTACACGCTTCTTGTTCAATCCTATCTTTCGCAGGAAATATTAGTGCCTAACTTCTTGCCGGATGGTCACAAAGTTACCTTTTCGGGAAAATTTTCATGTCCCTTCATAGCTTCTATCCAAATTGGAGCATATTCCCACACTTGAAAATTCATTTTATAACTTATATTAATAGTGATGATATCATACATTTATTAATTGTAAGTAAGGGTCCGTTCTATTCATCTAAAAATTTATTAATTTCAGTTCAAATCTATTCGGTTATGTTTAGTTGTCTTTTTATAGTTTATAATATGATTCAAATAAGTTCAAGTTTGTTATGTTAAGTCGAGGAGAATATAGCCTAAATCGGAAAAACACCGAAAAGAAGAACAAATCATTAGTGAGAATTGAAGCAGCAGCAGCCAGCTCCAGCTTATTTGATAGGTACCAATTTGTTTTCACCATAAACAATTTATAAACTAAACATAAATCTGGATGTGATTGGTGAAGTACACATTATGCTTATATAAATGTTTAGCACAGAAACAAATGATTGAGTATAAAACTATGTTAAGGACAAAGAAATGGGATTAAATTAAATTAAGTGAAGTTGTAAGTATAGACTAAATTTAGTTACGGTGTAGTTGCAGCATAATATGTCTGCACAAAGGGTTTATTTAATTATAGCATTAACTATGTAATTTGTAAAGTTGAAGGTTGTATTGTTATTGTATGAACTCGTTATGATATTTCTTGTGGGACTTTGAAAATAAACGTCATCAGGGGAATATTTGATTTGACGGAAACAGGACTGGATTAGTTAACGCAATGATTAGCTTAATTCATAATTAATAATTCAATGTTTCTGGTGGAATTAACGGTAATTCATCATCTCACGGAATTAATACCAACTCTTGTCTCTACAACTTACAGGTGTTTATGCCCATGCCTTATGGAGTTATGGTTTCAATTGAATTATAATATATATATCGTGTCGATTAGTTAGCATGGTCCTAGTATGTTATCCTTTATAAATCATCATTAGCTCTTTTACTTATTCCGCTTTTCAAATACTACTACTACTACTACTAGATTAGATTAGACCAGACCATACTCTTTAGTCCCGTTTGTTATATTGCTGGAGTGGCAATCTTCCCACTCAAATTGATCATTTTGTAAATAAAAGTTTTAATTTCAGTTGAAAAAGACCACTCAAATTCTATACAAATCAGTCTCTTGACCACTTTTTATCAGTATTTCATTCATCCGTTTCACTATAAATAACACACACATATAGTGAAAATTTAAGTTCATCAAAATTGATTTCTTTATTAGAAAAATAAGTATAATACATAAATAATAAATTTAGTTAGTATCAGGAACACATGGTGGGTACGTGAGTGACGACATATTGTATATCACGAATACGATTAATTTGATGGATGAAACTGAAAGCACTACTATACTAACAAATTAACATCCAATAATGTGTTATAGTTTCTGAGTATAATGATTGAAGACAAAGACTTGAATAAATGGAGTATAAATACATTCACCATTAATTGGAAATTACTTGTCGTAAATGTCACCATGTTCTTATATTGTCTAACTATTTCCATCTAATTCACACACCAATGAGACATACTTATATACTCAGGGGATATAGAATCATAATTATAGATTAACGTTTCATACGGAAGCTCACTATAGGTTTTGTGAGCATAATTAATATTGGACAATCATATCCTAGCCCTACCAAGCTACCTATCTATATCTCTGTAACTTCACGGCTAGCTGGTTAACGTTTATAAACACTATAATCTGTTATCGTAATTTTTTTTAAAACGACTAAAGGATGACTTGAACACTCGACCTATTGGTTAATGGTTGTTCTCGTAATTTATATATTATCAATAATTATGTTTTTATTTGCATAAAAAATATTAATAGGTAAGTGTATGGTTGGCGCAAACTTTCATTTATTCATCTATAATTGATTTGCAAATCTAAGTACACTGGACTATTTCTTTGGGAAAGTTCATATGCATGATTAAGGCTATGTTTACTTCGTCTGCAAACTTATTCAGTCAAATTTATCTGTTTAATTATATTTTATACTATAATTTAATTTAGATAATTGCAGTTGAAGAGTACGGAACTTAAATACGTTAATGTCTTCTCAGCTATTAATAGCGGACCTTGATTGATCTACGAAGTTTAATCGACGCTGCTGTTCATGGTCCAACTCCAACCAGTAGCTATTAGCCTATTACACTGTGTGTACTTGTCTGCTTGTTCTGAAAATGGTTGTAGGTTCTGGAGTATTGCAAGTATAGTTTAGAGGTGACTCCTTACAATTTCATAATTCAGTTCAACAAAATAGATGATAATTAATGCAATAGAATGAAGTTGGAGTTGAAAAAAAGGAGATGCATGATTGGTTTCCTGGTGAATGTATTAGATGATTTATAAGTAAATTGGTGTTGTAATATGTGTGGTGGTATAATTCATGTTAAAAACAAGTGTTTAAAATTTTCACGCTAGCATTGATTTTGCTCACCTACGCAGTGCGCAGTTAGAATTTACAATATACTTTCTGAATAAGATGGTGCAATTGTATGAATCTAAAATGATAAGGAGGAAGGAGGAAGTGCATAGTTCGATTCCTGATGGAGGCGTAAGGTGGTGTTGGTATATGAGTAAAATAGTTGTAATCTTAACTGTATTAAAAAAAAATTAACTTTTACTATACAAGTTTGTTTAGTGAAATTTAACAAGCTTTTCTTTTTCTTTTTTAAAACGATAAAGGTGATTCGAACATTTAATTTATTATTTGGAGTTAAAGCGTGTTACCGACTTAAAATTTCACAAGGTTTATAAGCAGGAAGGAATCAGCAGTAATTTGAGTTGCATGATTTTTATACAGTAGTAATTATATAATTGTATGTGTGGTAGCTTGAGAATCACGGTTTTATTCGATATATATTGTGAATCGATGACAACGACTTCACCTCTCCTTGGCTTGTAAGTTATATCACAATAGTAAAATGACACGCACAATGGTCCATAAACAGTGAAAATATATACACATGTCATTCTATAACTTGTAAATTTCTATTTCTAACATTTATCACCTTTCGATAGTGATGTTATAAATAAATTAAAAAATAAATTCATACTTGAATTTGATTTGAATTTTAATAAATAATAAATTTTAACAAATCTATTTTCATTAAAAATAAGTATAGAAGATATATTTATTTAATACTGAGTTTTACAGACATGAGCCGGCCCATTGAATTTTTAAATAAACGAGCATAAAATGAAATTCAAGTTCCACTCTTTTACATTATCAAGCGAGTTGAATTCTGAGCACATTTAGATCATAGTTAATCTTTATTTCAATTGTTGTGTAAGCTTCGGTGATTTCAAATATTCACAATGTGCATCTTACAACTTGAATTAAGAAGAAGCTCCATTTTACTGTTTGTAAACTTCAAATTAATAAGTTCTATTATATATCTTTCTAAAAAGGTAACTTGAATAGAATAGGGGTGGGATATAGAGGAGCTGGTGTTTTGGCCAAAATTATTTTGACTAGTAATTATCTAGTTGTCAACATTGAATAAACGATTGGAAAATTTTAAACTATAAATATAGCAAACAGTTCTCCATGCCTCAGAGGCAGTATCATAATTTATCTCATATATAATTGCTACATTAAGAAATTTCATCTCACTGTTTAATAAAATCTCTTTTCGATTTGACACATATATAATTGCTACATTAAGAAATTTCATCTCTCTGTTTAATAAAATCTCTATCCGATTTGACACTAACAAACCAGATTAACTTTCTAACCCACCTCCCACTTCGACGCGCGGTAGTTCTTTTAGGTGTTCCAGATGCAACTCTTAGCTTAGACATCAGGGTAGGTGACGGACCTTAAAATATGCTTTATAGTAGTTTAGTTAGTGTTTGAGGTTTTACCCCTCATAAAAACTTGCTTAAAGATTACAACTACACTCTACATTACTCCTATAAACCACATCTATACCAACATTAATTTACTTCTAAACAACCTTATATCTTCACCAGAAATTGAACCATGCACTTCCTCCTTTCCGTTCCAATTCCATTCCACTGCATCACTTTATGCTTTAAAAATATCAATCGTCTTTCAGATTTCACGTTAGATATACGTCTTTTTCAGGACTCTGTACGAATTTATCGGAGTCGGCTAACTAAAGATCTTGTAGAAGATTTAATGAAAAATTGAAAATGATTTAACATTATACACAGACAAAATGACCAAACTCAGCAAGCTTGGGGCATAAGAATAAAAAAGTGAGAAGGGGAAGAGTGACACGTGATTGGATGGGACCAAAATGGAGCGAACGAATAATATGAAATGGACAGTTTCTACTCTGCAAAATGCAAATAATTGGTTGGGTTGGGTTATTGGGTTATATTAATTAATTAGTACCTAGCTTAGCTTAATTGCTGGCTGGCTAACAGGCTAAGCAGATAATCCAAAACATATAATAAGCCATCATAATCTCACACCGTCACTTCTCGTTAATACTAGCATACTACATATACAAATCTATAGTTAGCTAGGGTAGCTAAATTGTTAATTCTCCAACAATTCCAAATATTTCTTCTTCATCCCATCAAATCAAATCAATCCTAAACCGGACCCATTAATCATTATTACGGTACCTTCTAATCTGCATAAATCAATCCAACCGCGCTTAATTAACTATTATACTTATACACCTCAGCTCCAAATTCAATTATAATATCCTACTTTTATCATCCACACAACTTGTAATTAATTCATGCTTCATTCAACTACGAGATGCCTATGTTTAAGTGTTCCTAAATCTTGGTCACCTGCATTTGAACTACATAATGGTCTACTGAGTGTTCTTCATCTATGGATTAATTTCCGCAATTACCTTTACACCTAGAGGAGAACATAGTGTATATCTAAGACTGCTAGTGTGATGTTGAAGATTGATTGAGTAGAAAGATTATATTTATACCTAATTGCATGGTATAGTTAATGAGAGAATTATTCAGTGCAACCATCCCATTGAGCTTCAGGACGATCCCCGTAGAGTAATGATCTACTTTTAGAATAGTATTTATTGTATTTTTGTTATGATACAGTTACATTAAAGTATGATTTTAAGGTATAATTTTAATGCGAGTTAATTAAGGTATAGTTTTAAGGTATACCTAATTACCTTTCAAACTATATTAACAGTACTTAAATTAAGGTATAATTTTAATGCGAGTCCATTTCATAATAGACGGACTATCACCCAATATTACATTAACATCCGGCCATGTCTGGTCAAGTAAAGATGAATTATAGATCAGTTTACAGATGAGTTTTTGCAGGACACTCCTTGTGCTACCTGTATTTATCTAATAAACTTTCCTTATTCTTCAAAAATGAAAATAGATCAGTTTTGTAATAGAGCGAAGGCCAGACATATACATGTGACATGCCATTTAATGTCATACTACTATTTTTTTTAGATTGAACCGGGCTTTCTAATTGTAAGCTTCCCAGAGGGGCACATAGGCTTTTCCCTCCCTCAACTTAAAAAAAAAAAAAAAAAGTGTGTATGTAATATTTTTAATAACTTAAGAATATGTCCATTCAAAATAATTCATTTATTTATGTTTTATATCCTCAAACTTTTGTACATTTGTAAGTAAATTAAGTTTAACTAATTTATCTTAGTTTAGATGAAGATATGAGATTAATGGGATAAACGGTTCCCAATCGAGATGAAAATAAAATTTATAGACGAATTTTTAATGAGAAATTAGATTGGTCCCCGATGGTATGTATTTTATGTGGAGACAAAGAATGGACTAAATGTGGATTTCTCGTTTTCATGATTAAGATTTTCATCAGAATTTGGCTTGTCTTCGTCGGTATTAATATGATCGATCTTCTATTTATTGAATTGAATTGAGAAGAGAGGAGAAGAGAAGAGAAAGCCATGTATGTACGTTATACAATACAACAAGCTATCTCCAATTATTGTTTAAAAACAACATGACATGCAATCAATAAAGCCAAATTTGATCTCATGTGTAGCCACATCATCCTCAAATAATTTCTTTGTATTAAGTGCCATTTGTAATAAATACCACTTCCGACGTATTCCCTCAAATCATTATACCATTTTGAAATTTGAGCCTAATCACAAGCGTATTGTAAGTTTCTTCACTAAATAACAATGACAATATTGGAGAATAAAAATGTAAAATTGGTTGGAATATGAGTATGTGAGATTAGATATCCTTAAAATAATAATAAATTATTTGAGCTACATATAAAATATTAGTTATATTAGACTCTCCATCAGAAAGGGTCCTACAGTTTTTCGACCTTTAGGATGAATTAGTTGTGCTATTATTCCCTAGACAAGAAAGTGAGGGTCCTACCAATTTTCAAAAAATATTTAGCTCTAGATAAGCCTCAATAACAATCTTCGCGATCCACTAGGAACTGAGAAAATATACCATAATATTTTTTATTTTGCAATAAACAAGACTCGTGAACAATCGTTGCAATAAGAGTGGATGGTGGAATGTGCTGGAATATAAGTATCGGAACTTTGTATTATACTGCTTAACTTCACTGATTATATATGTTGATATAACTGTTTGAGTAACCGTGATACAAATCAGAACACAACACACAACAGAATATGAAACAAAGAACTGAAACATAGAGTAAAGAACACAAAGGTTTTCAATCTTTAACTGATATGCATTTCTATATACCAGTCGAATCAAATGTCCATCAATGGTGAACTTTGTAAAAATTATATCCGGAGGTTTCACGGGTTTAAACAATGGGATTATGAGAATCGAAGTTGCTTGACCCAGGTCAATGGTGATTAACTATGAGATGACAATCTCCATACAATCAGAACCACAAACTACTTCTCAAAGAACAAACAACTACACTCGAAGAATGCAAAGTGAAGGTGCTAGTCTAGGTATTTTCAAACGAAGTGGAATATTGTATTTATAATGTTCAATTCGGTATATACAGGATCCGCAAGAAATCTTCTACATGCTTTCCGAATCTTCAATCTTGCTGGTCAAGATATTGATTCCAAATCAATCTTCTTGAATATGATCTTCTCTTTGATTTATTTCCTTCTTTGAGTCTTACTTTGATTTCTTTTCTTGTATCATTTTCTCTCTCCGATTCTCACGATATTGTCTTCTTTCCTTAACCTGAACAACACTAAAACACAATTGTCGAAATATTCCTTAAATAGCTTGTTGTATCCGAGAGAACTATTTAGTGAACTGTTGATGTAACATTATACATAAAAACAATGTACTAACAAAATGTATAAGAAAATTGAATATGCCACACAAATTTAATAAGGGGTTCATGGAAACCTGACAAATAGTTTCGACTATAATGTAGACATGAAACCACTTTCGTAGGTGACAAAGACCTAAAACCCTTGTATAGTTCACTAACTGATTGGAGACTCGATACAAAAATGAACCCGAACAGTGGCCTATTACAACTCAGATACTACTCCTAGTCGGCTGTAAACATAAACCCATAGAATGATAGAACTATGATGCATGATTTTGGTGGATAAACCCGAATTCATACATACTGAAGTACAATTCAAGATTTGTTGTTGTCGGTACACCATTCTATTTTATTGCCCCGTTGTTTGCTTAGACAACAAGGTTTTAACTTTTTTTTTTTGTCTGGTGTGGGGGGGGGTGGGTGTGGTTCGGTGGTGAATCGATTTAATCCCTTCTTCCTTAGCACGCCTATTTGGTTTAATTGAGTGTGATTTTGTAAATAACAATTATCACTAATTGATAATAATATTTTAATTAATTTCATTGATTAAGAAACTCTACTAAAGTTCTTGTGTACTTAATATGTCCAACATTTTTAGGTTAAGTCCAAAGTGCTTAAATGTATCGAGAACGCTACTCATCAACAATGCGCACTTTTTTTTTTCGAGAATTCATCGATAAGAACTTCATGGTTAAGTGTGATTGCTCTGGAGAAATTATTATGATAGGTGGACAACTGGAAAGTCTCCCAATTCGCGCACGAATGAGGACAAAATGCACGGGAAAGGACATGTGTTGGTACAGTGTGTTGAACATGTCACCCGGAGTGATGTTCATGAGTAACCGAGCCATCTTAAAGGGTTGGGGTTCGACCGATTAGTGCTCAGGTCGTTACAAATGGTATGTCAAACCAAACCCCGCAAGGGGTGGACGGTTGACCTGACCATGGTGTGAAGGACGTCGTACAATTCAAGGTGGATCTTTCTATTCGGAAATCCATCGATAATAACTCCATGGTTAAACTTGCTCACTCTAGAGCAATCTTATGATTGGTGACGAACTGGGCAGTCTCCCAATTCGCACACGAGTGAAGACAAAGTGCGCGGGAAAGAACATATGTTGCTACGGTGCTGTCCATGAGTAATCACGCCGGCCTAATAGGTCGGGGCCGACCGATTTGTGATGAGTCGTTAACATCTTAAGTTTCAAAGACTTGTTATTTTAATTTGTTTCTCGACAATAAGATTTGTCCTTGTTTAAAATAAAGAACACTTATCAATCGAAAGTTCAAAAGTAGGTTCTATGTCTTCACAAGTTAGACCCATGAGAGACATATCATAAGATGATTTATTGCACACGAACTCGAATGCATTGCATTCAGCGCGTAACTTTTCATACATTGGTGTATGTGGGTGGTTGGCTAGTCCACATACCCGTCATATATAATAGTATGTTTAGAATTCATTCAAAACCCCCAACCCGGATAAGTAATCTAAACACGATTCCGTTATAGGAGACCTATAGATTTAGATTTTAGACACATCATAGTATAAATCCTATTTATATTTGTGTATTGAGCACAATAATGAATTTTGTGATGACATGTTAGATTGGTAGTCAGTTGAACAAGTACATAAATTCCAAAGTACATAATAATTACTGCGAATGACATTGAGAGATTCTTGAGAAGTCACGGCAAATTAAAACACCAAATGCAATTATATTGATCGATCGATCGATGATACCAATCGGAACACTAGAATAGAAATCCTATACGAAAATTAATCCTGAAATCAATGATAGACTACCATATAGGGAACACACAGATAACTAATTATATGAAAGTAGAATATATAATATCCACAAGTTGATGTAAGACTCAAACGAATAAAAACAAATATCAGACTCATAATTGAAGACATTTAGATCTAATTATACTGAATTGCATGCTTTGCTGTTCCAATCTCTATGGACTCACTATGGTGTTATCCATTTTGGCTGAGTTTTCGTGTGAATCATCATTCCGTTTCTGATCATTCCGTTTCTGAATACTTAGCATATATAAGGGAATATTTATATGTGGAGCCAACTATTATACACTCCAGGGTACCCACCGATGTTCCAGTTAGGCATCTCAATGTGCATCGTGTGGTACGCCTACCCGAACATTCCTGCGTCCTTACTAATCTCTTGGTAAAATACCAATCAATTCAATATCCCTTGGAAGAATGCTCTTTTTCTTTTACTCTTTTATAGTGGAAGCACAAAATGTATACAATGTGGACTGGGAAGAATCAGGGTCGAAGCGAGTATTTTATCTCAATCCGTACTAGAACTCAATTTTAAATACTAGAAATACAAGAACTATTTACTCATTATACATTACTTTATATGATTGATGTTTTTAACCGTACCACATAACTGAGATACATTACAAATTAAAAAAATAACACATCTAATTAAAAAATAATCAATATTAATTCTATACACAAATTGCACATTTTACAATTAAAATGCATTTTTTATTGTATTTTTTTATATAAAACTATACGCCAATTCTAATATACAGTTTGTGTATATTTAAATTCAATGTAATTGATATTGCTAATAAAAATATTAAATTATTTAAAACGTTTATGTAGTCAACAATTACTTTTAAAATTATGGAAAACATCGATGTTTCTTAACTAAACACCCTAAATTTAAGTTTAGTGATAGTCGTAAGGTATGTAACTCATTATTTAAATTTAAAGTTTGAGCGTCCTTTTCTTTTATCTTTATTATAAACGGTATTGTAAGATACTTAAATATTAAATAAAAATAAAATTTGAACATATATACTCGTGAAATTTTCCGAAAATCACCGCGTATCGAGCACGGGGTCAACTAAAGGGTAGCTTCGCCCCAGGGGAGGGTATAAAATTAAGAAACTTATCAAATATTTATAGTTAAGAAAAAAAAATTATTTTGAAAATTAGTTAAATTGTCATTATAACTCTATTAATAAGTTTGAATGTCCTGCAAAAATGTTAAGGTAGTGAGATTGGAGGTACACAAATTGGAAAAAAAATGATATTTTCAATGTAATAGTATTAATCCGTGGCGATATCACGGTATAGTTTACTTTTGATAATAAATTAATAATGAAAGGGAAAGACAAAATAAATCAATCGAGAAAAAATAAGGTAGTCAAACTTATGTAAACAATGTTGGTCATAATGTCGGCGAGTCTTCATTTATGCTAACTATATAAACCGTAAGAATATTGTTCATAACATATACGATTTGACAGGGGTATAATATATATTTTGTATCGGGTCCTATTGTACTGACCTGTTAATTAATAGTAACATATGATCACATGTTTTTCTCTAAATTGTATGTCTCAAATCCGAACTAAAAATCAACACAATCAAATGGGTTGTTCCCAACAACCCCGCGGTCGCATGTGCCCACCACACATACAAAAAGATTATTATTCTATAAATTTCACATTTTTTATTGCTACTTTTTCAACTCCACGGTGGTATGTGTCACATCATAATACCAAAGACAGAAAAAATATTATTTTATAAATATAATTTCATACGCTACTGTCCCCTCCCCCCACTT